>JAJIYU010016538.1:0-12101 GCA_030144865.1 Tinospora cordifolia | reverse complement strand
AATTTATTCCCAAGTTCATCCTATTCACATTCATTTTTATTTGAAAATCTTCTTAAGTTTATATAATTTCCCTTTTTTATATATATTAGAATCATCCATTCGTATTAAAAGTAACTCTATTACGAACAAAATAAGACTTCTCAATCTAAAATCTGCTCTAATCTCCTAAAATATTAATCGTCACCCAAAATTATTTCTAAGCCTTCAAATCCAATCTTTCGTACTTATTCTCTAGAAATAATTTATTCCCACTAATATCAACTCATGGGTTTCAGATCTATAGGATTACATTTCTTTCAACAATATCAGAGCAAATATTTTTCAGTTCCTAAACTGTTATTCTGAAAATAGAAATCAATGTCAACTAAATAAATTTTCAAAAGTAGTTCATTCAGATTCAGTTAAATCACTTCCTATTAAAATGAGGTTTCCTAAACTTCATTTTATGCACCAAAAATCACGTAAATAATAACTTCCTAAACTTCACTTCACACATCAAAAATCACTGAAGTAATAAGTTTCCTAAACTTCACATTGCGCATCAAAAATCACAAAATAATATATTTCCTAAACTTCGGTTCGGTAATCATTATCATCCACATCAATTTAGTAATTCCATAATCATAAACAAAAAATCATTTTTAATGAAACATGAATTTAGAGCATATAACTTACAACTAAAAGATCCCCAAAATTCTCTATTTTTGTTTCTGATCTACTTCAACATTTAGTACTGATCTTCACATTTCATATAATCTAAATAATCCAATTAATTCATTCAAGACTAATTGCAATCTCAAAAATTAAAGTAAAAAATATATCTTATACCTTCCTACTCTGAAAACCCCTTTTCGTTCCTCGGCGACACAACTCTTCGATGCCCAAATCTATTGTGAATCCAAACATAACTTTTTAATTTCTCAAAAACATTAACACAAATTATCTAAAACAACTATTAGAGAGCGAAACGGAGCTCACCAAAATTTCAAAAGCATTTCGAACGTCGAAACCCCCTTTCGAAAACTCGTTCTTCATGTTTCAATGTTCCAAAACTCTCTCAAAAATTTCTCAAATGAACAATTGAAATTCTGATTTTTTTTACTTTGAAAAATTTTCTGTGCAAAAATCCAATCTAAAAAATTTTCTGCTGCTAAAGGTTCTTCACGGATTAAACAGGGTGATTTTTTTTTGAGCTTGTGACAACTTGTTACAACTGCAAACACAACACGATGCACCAACAGCTGGACCAAATCACGCACCAGGATCACCACCAGCAACAAAAATTGAAGATGCACTAGCAGCTGGAAAATGGAGACGCACCAGCAGCTGGAAAAATGAAGCTACACCAGCAATAATACCAACGGCTGCTTCTTCTTCTTCAATGACGAACTGCAAACGAAAAACAAAGCTTGCAGCTCTGCTCTTCTTCACCACAGATTGCAGGTACCTGGGCAAACCAAATCACACACAAGAATGGACCAGCAGCTGGCCCAAATCACGTACCAGGATCACCAGTAGCTGGAGAACTGAATACGCACCAGTAGCAACGAAAACAGAGTTTTGTGGCTCTGTTCTTCCTCCATGGTGAGCTGCAACAGCTCTAATTGCTCTTCTTCCACGATGAGCAGCGAGCTGCAACAAGAACAGATTTTTCTGCAACTCCATTCTTCACGGCCAACAACCGCAGTAGAGCAACTAGATCCAGCAGCTGGTCAGTTTTTGTGAGAGGCAAATTGTTGCAAATGGCAGACAGCAAGTGAATCCGGCGACGTTGAGGTGCAACGGTGGTTGTTGGGTGCGTCACAAGCTAGATCGGTGCATTTTGGGAAGTCTTGGTGGCTGTTTTTTGCAAATCCAGCAAGCTGCAACTTGGATCTATGGCCAACAACCTCAATCTAGCGTGATTGAGCTTGAAACAAACCAGATCTTGGTTGGTTCTAGGGTGCACGAAGCAGATTCGGTGAGCTTGAAACAATGGTAGATCTGGTGTTGTTGCTTCGGATCTGGGGTGTTTGCTTCAAATCTGATGTGTGTGTAACTGTGTTTTTTTTTTCGATCCAAATCATACCAAAAACACGAATGAAGAATCAAAGCAAAATCTCACCAAAAATCTGGATTTTTGTTCCAAAAATCCCAAATCCAAAATTTTTTTTCCTCTTTTTTTTTATTGGAGCTTAGATGGAGAAAAGAAGGAGAATGAGCTCTCTATTTTTTTTTTTGTAAGTCTTGAATGTTTGGTTTGTGTGATCCTAACACATTGAACAACTCCCTTTATATATATCAACATACAAGTGTTCATTTCACTTGTTTTATTCATTTCTTTTTTTTTTGAAAACAAACCATTATTTATTTATTTATTCCATCTACCATATGATATTCAAAATCATGTATGCATATACATACCTATATATATATATATATATATATGAAACATTTTTATTTAATTCACTTAGTTAAAAAAAACAATTATATATATTTTTAAATTCCATTGCGATGTGCTCACGTTACAAAAATTTCGGCTATTACAATAGCACTCAGTGAGGATGCAGACCAGAGACTAGAGGATGTATAGAGAGAGAGAGTGATATTTTGTGTTAAACTGTCACTCTGTTTTGAATAGTTTTTATGATGTATATTTTTTATTTGGGCCGGAGGGTCATGTATCATATTTCTGTGTATGTATCTAGAGGACTATTTTACCATCTTGAACACTATTTTTTTGATTGATGAACTGAAGATTTTTAGATATTGTATGTTAAACAGTGTTCAATGATTTCAAAAGATTTGATTCGAAAAGTGCTTCCGCTACTATTATCTTGATCTCCAGTATGAATATGATTTTGAACATCCGGTGAATTTGATTTGAAAATTAATTGCTTAGTGAAGCATGAATGAAATGATTATTTGAAATTATGAAATGATTTAAACCTCGCGTATAGAGGTTAGTGAAAAGATGTGATGATTGTTGAACGCCCGGTGCCTCGGCGGACCACGTGCCGAGCTTGGACCCGCGCGACGCCCGATGACAGGGCCTTAGATTGACAGATATGATGTCCGGCCCGAGGGTCGAGGTGTGACATAAAATCAATTATGTCTCAGTATCACAGTTTAAGAGAGAGTACTTACTGCAGCCGCATACTACCTCCCAAAGACTTCTAGCTATCCTAGACAGCTAAAGGTTGGGAATACCTACAATCTGTCTTGTAGCTCGTCGATATCAAGCAGTGACATATAGGAGATGCCACCTTGATCTGCCTTGAGCTCATCAATCGCACCGCTACGTGGATTCTTAATAATCCTTTAGTCTTATCTTAGTTTACATGCAACATCACTCACACTAAACCAATACAAAATAATCTCAAATCAGGTGAATAACTCATGCAAGTGTTAGGATAAATCAAGTAATTAAATAATGGAATGCTATCGTTCAATTCTTATAAGTGCATGCAAGAAAATAAGTAACTGATCATCATGGTATCATCAAAACACTACAATCAAGTTGAAACAAATTCACAAATATGTTTCTAAATATCCTAAAACTATTCAATCAAAATGTTCTGAATTTAAAATCCGCATAATATGGATGAGTAAGGTAATCCCGCCCACCTAGATTTCCTGGATTTTCTTTGTTTTCGTTTGTCGCTAGAGTTCATTCTAGAAATATCAATTTGCAATAGAAAATCACTATAATAATTATTTTTAGGTTCCTATTTCCTTTTCCCAATTTAAATAAAATAATTTCTAACTAAAAAGATATGTAATAATTTCTATAGGCTTTATTTAATTATTTCTAGCTAATCGAAATTATTCTAATATTCGCATCAACGTATTAAATAAAATAATTTTTTTTCGATCTTTGAATCTCCACAAATTTAAATAATCTATTCATATCGTAAATATATTAGTTACGAAAAAATAAGACTTCTAAATATTATAAGTTTACTTTTAGGGTCTAAAATTTTATTCTTTTCCTATAAAAGATTCAAAGCTTCCAAAGGTTTATTTTTCATGTTTTCAACTAACCAAAATAATTAAAATTTAAACATCTAATATTATTTCTCATCTATTATATAAAAATAATTCCTAATTAAATTAGGATTCTATCCGCGAAATCTTTTAATTTGCGATTCTAACAATGTTGAACTTCCATTTGTATTTTCTCAACATTTAAAATAAGTTAGATAATTTTAATAATTTATTCTAAACTAACTTTAGTTGAAGATCACAAAAATAAATAAATAAAATGAAAAAAAAATTAATTTTAATACCTTTTCAAAATTTGAGTATCCGTTCAAAATCCCTTCAAAATTAGATTTGATGCTCTCAATCTGCTGTAAATCCAAACAGTACACATCCAACATAAATATATGCACAACTGAAATACACAAATTCATGATCAAATTGTGAGAAAACTTGTTCACCTTGCTCAAAACAATTTCGAGCATCGAAACCCTCTAATACCCCTTTGCAACTCATGAAATCGCAAACCATGGATATACTCTAATGGTGCTTGAATCCAATCTAAAGCATCACGTTGTTTTTCTTTTTCTTTTCACAGACAACAAAACGCAGCAGCAACAACTTGCTGCATTCTTCTTCTTCACGAAACCAACAATGCAACAACAAGTTTCTTCTTCGTTGTGTTCTGTTACTTCTTCTTTCACGGACCAATAGTAGAACATACAATTTCATCTTCTATTCCTCTTTCACACCCAATAGCATACAACAACCAAAACTAGCAACATGCTGGTTTTGTGCTTCATCTTCCTCTTTACATCCAAAACCCACGCCTCTTGTTCATCTTCCACAACTAACAGCTGCAACTATAACTAGCTGTGTGCTGGTTTTCTTCTTCATTCAATCCTCCCAAAGTTGCAGCAAATTCATCTCCTCTTTTCATCTTAGTTCTTGTTGTTCTTTACGGACCAATGTACCAGATTTCGCCCCTCTTCTCTTCTCCATCAGCAACAACGACAACAACCAGCCATTGTTGGTTTTCCAATCTTCTTCTTTGTCGCACAAGCATAACGTAGCTACAGAAATGTGTCTTCCCTTGTTCATGAATTTTAGGTTGCATTCATCTTCATCTTCTTCACCAAGGATGCACCAGCAGCCTTCGTTTCCACCAATTGTAGCTGCTTCTTCATTCTTTGTTCATCCAAACGAGATTGGACACTTTTGATTCATTACCATAGCTTAAATAATAATATTTATTATTTTAAATCATGACGTGTACGCATTTGTGAAATTCTAGGAGGTTACATCTGCTTAACCTTGAAATGATGAAAATTTAATGTTTTATGGAGATGTAATTGTCGGACCCCCTGCTCTAAGCCAAAGGCGGCCCGACCGGCACAGCGGCCTGATGAACCCTCTCACCAAGACGAGTTTGCCTGACCACTATTAAGCCCTATGTAAATCTCATAAGATCAGACGATATCAAAATAATTGGAACAATTAAAAACAAAAGTAAGCAACAACCAAAACAGTAGCATTTTATTTACATTAGTCTTGTCCAAACTACTTGTTTAACTATTTACATTAGTACAATAACGACCAACCTCAAAAGAAAAAGAAAAGACCAAAAGAAGCTGAGAAAAAAGTCATCAGGGAGTCAGGCAATCACTACGCCTTTCCCCTTGTCGGCCGCCATAAAACCTGAAATGATGATAGAGTAGTGAGCCTATAATCAACGTGGCTCAGTGAGTAGGAAGTTCAGTATGTCATCCATAACCAGTATTCCAAAACAATGCAAATATGTATGAGCAACAAAGATGGTATGGCATTCAAAAGCATGGCATAGCATAAAATCAATTATAAATGGTGCAATAGTTTCATAAAGCATCTCAAATCCATGATAGTTAAAAACATATCCAGGCTAGGTTAACTTAACAACCGAACCTATGGTCATCGCTCGAGCAGTTCGTAAGTTAGGTGTACTGGCCACTTAAGCGGGTCATAAGCGCTGTGCTTCTCAAACACCCTAACCCCGTGCTCAGTCCTCAAATGCCATCACTCGAGCGGGTCGAAAGCTAGGCGCATTAACCATACGCCCTAACCCCGTGCTCGGACCTCGAGTCAGATCTCATCGTATACCCTGACCCCACGCTCAGACCTCAAGCCCTTGGTCTCACTACCGTGTACATCTAACTATCCCAAAACCAATCAGATGTATTTAAACCTTGTGAAACCATGACATATCATGCAAGTTTTATGCCAGGAATGAAAATCACAAAACACACCTGAGTCAAACTACTCACTGGGATACTCTGCTGCCGACGCTCCTCTTGCGACCAATCGCGTTGCGCTAGTACTTGGTCCTGCAAAATCAACGTAACTTCTTAATATTAACATGGGACTTGGCTCATTCTAACTGTACATCATTGGTCAATCAATAACTTGACCTAGGAAAGAATAGTTTACCTATGTTTGTTCCACTTGCCTTAGTTGCTAAGTCAATTTGCTTGACCCTGGTCAATCTCGGTCAACCTTAGTCAACCTATCGCTTGCTGACCTAGCTGGTCAACAGAGTCCCAACTAGTCAATTCTGGTCTTCATGGAGTCAATTGGGCCAAAAAAGGGTCAATATTCCCAATTCTCATAACTTAAGCACAACATTAGCCTATGGCCCTATCTGCGCAACCATTTTCCCAATTTTTTCTACAGGCAATCTGTACATCGGTTTTGCACCAAACCTTGCAGAACTGTTCTAGACTCCCTAAAGTTTTCCAAGAATTTTGAATCACCATTTTTGGACATCATTTACTAGGTTTTCCAGGTATAAATACAGAGACTGTACAGATCTCGTATACTCTGTGACAGGTAGTGTCTGCTTGCCTGAATTGACCTACCTATACTTATCAGAATGCTCTAAAATTTTGTAAGCAACTTCTAGACATATCTAAGGATCTCTCCACCAAATTTCAGCTCAATCTATCAAGGTATGGTCAGTCAATTTCATCTCAGAAATTTTAGCCAGATTGTAGGAAATTTCTGGGTTCATAGATTCTACTATCATTCGAGCATTCATTCCCCCATTGAACTACCATTTCATGAGACATTTCTTGTGTCTACTTACAATATGTGGGTCATAGCCCATCCGTTAATCACAAACACTTCGAATCAGTAACATGCAACATCAAAAGCATGTCTATCATTCCATCAATATTCTGCTATATTTTAAGGAACACAAGAAATCTATTCTAGTACCCTACAATCATGGCATATTTGCAAGTATAACAAAACACATCCACAAGAGCTCAAGGTCAGGTCTTTATACCTTTCTAAAATCTCTACTATGGGGTCTACAATACCTCTAGTTCCAGCCCGAAAGGGTGCCTTTAGGTGTCCCAAATATAGCTCCTATTCTGGTCTCAAACTGTTTCTGTCGGCACTATTGCAACAATATGTCTAACAGTTAGCAATAATGACTTATAAAACACATTAAACGTTTCAATTTCTGGTTTCTACCACTTGGACACTTGAATACTCATGATAAGGAGTAGAATGATGGATTTTTACCTCAGGGTCGTGCCTAGAGTGGCTCAAGAGTGAGCTTTCCCAAAGTTGCTCCAACTGTCTCTGTTACACAGCTGTGACAGTGAGTAAGTAATCAACTTCAAGGGTCCGAAAATCATGTGCAAAGCCCTATTTTTCGTTCTCTAACTCTTGGAGGTCAAAGTACATACGAAAATGGGGAGAGTGAATAATTTTACCTCCAAAAAGAACTAGAAATGGCCAAGGTTCAAAGCTCCAAAGGTGTTTCAAGCACACACTTTCTGGTTTTTCTGGGTTTAAACAGTGTGAACAACACCTCTTCTTGATGATTTCTACTTCAGACGACTCCAAGACTGGGCAAACCACTTGTGAAACGTTATAGGTGGTGGTACAAGCTTCAAATCAAACTATAATTTGCTGGATTTGGTTGAGAATTGAGGAAGATCTAAGCTAGGAAAGTTGGCTACAAAAATTTGGAATTTCTGGACTTGAGCTCAAAGAAGACCTTTTTGTTGCATGGGGGTGCTTGCTTGGCAAAGATGAGGGTGACATGTGGCTAACCAGGTGGCACTCAACCTCACATGTTGGATGCCCAGTTGGCAGCATTTATTGGCCACAATGGAGGCTATGAATTGATGGCTAAAACCATGAACTCCCATGGTTTTATGTTGGAAAATCATCAAAAATTCGCAAAAATTGGCCAAAAATCCCACATTTTCATGCACAAAAGACAACACAAAGGGGCGGGGGCGGGGGCAGGGGCGGGGGGAGGTGGGGGCTGGATACCTATCTGGCGCGTGGGCCAGCCGAGGCATGGGTCAGCCCATGCTGGGTTGGGCCCCAACTTCGACTGAGGCTTGGCCCGCGCAGGCCTTTCGGCCCATGCGCCGGGTCCAATAGATTGTTTTTTTTTCCTTATTTCTTATATACATACATACATACATACATATATATATATATATATTATACCAAAATTTTACATTTTTTTCTAAAATCGTAAAATTCACTAATTCAACATTTTCCATCAAAATACCACTATTATTTATCATTTCATCATTTATTCAATTATTTTCTCTAAAAATTAAATAATTTTTTAAAAATCATATTTTTCTCCCAAAAATTTCATTTATCAGTCTAAAAATTTCATGATTATTCCAAAAATTTATAAATCAATCCTAAAGGTTATTTTCCTCAAGAAAACACATTTTTCTAGTATTTTCATGTGTTTTCTCCTTAAAATTGTATTTTCTCACATTATTTTTAATTTCTTTAATAATTAATCCAAAATTAGAAAAAATTATGTATTTTCTTATTAAAATTCCAAAAAATACATATATGTTGGATACGTCAATTTGATGTTAAAAAATATGGGTCGTCACAATAATACCCCGATTATTTTTGTATATATATGTATGCGTGTATGATTTAATTGATTAATTGGTATAGACACTTGTATATATATTAATTGGTGCCTATATATGTGACATTTCATTTTGAATTAATATTGGTGCATATATATATATATATATAAGCATTATATAACCACATGTATATGTATATATATTAATTAATTATGAGTGACATATGTATTAATTTATTAATACTAAGCATATAATAGGGTTAATTAATTTATATTAATATATAGTGAAAAAATAGCATTATATAGTGAAAAAATAGTAATGTAAGTAATATATATAAGTAAAAAAAAAAAGAAAAAAATTCGCTCATGGGCTGAAGGCCATGCGCGAAACATTAACATGTGCACGGGCCGAGTGTGAATTCACAGGCTTGTGCATGCCCTTTAAAAAAATATAAAAATTGAAAAAATACAAAAAATTTCCAAAAACTTGCAAAAAAAAATATAAAAAAAACCATAAACCTCTAGCTGCCCCAATCAAGTAAAAAATGAAAGTTTTCTATTTTAGGAAAGTAAAAATTATAAAATAAGTGTCAGAAACTCTATATAAACCTTCCCACCCCACTCATTTCATTCATCCCAATAAGAATTGAATAGAGTTTCTTCTTGCGCTCTCTGCCTCCTTCTTGATATTTTTAGTCATTTTTCTTTTTGTTGAGTTGTTCTAAATAGCCTGCGAAGTAGTAGCAATGAAGTGCTACATAGATCTTGGCGAAAAGATCTAAAAGGAATCTAGAAAACAATCTTGAGGTGAAATGATTTTTACTTTTTAATTTATTATTTTGATTCAAATAATGCTTGCTTGTGTGGTTTTTATGCCTTTTTAATTTATGCAATTCAATTATTATATTGTCCCTGACTGAGAGAGTATGCTCTGTAGTTGTGTCTTAAATGATCTTCTACATCAGAATTCAAAAGTCATCCTCCCTGTTTTATTTTATATGTTGATTTGTGATATAATGTTATATCATTGGAATGTTTAAATAGTTATTTGTTATACCATTACAATTAATAAAAGATTAAATAGAAATTTTAACCACGTATCAACACGGGGTCGAATTTGTATTGTGAGCATTCCAAAAAGGGGTTGTGAGGTAATAAAGGGTTCAGAATTGATCCTACCTCACTCCAATAGGTCCGAGTTCAGTATAGTAGCTATTTCCCTAGGGTTAGAATATTGGGAGGTATCCTTTCGATCTTTAATGACAATAGAAAATAATAAATTGGTTGAATCATTTAATTCCTTGTTAGTGGTTGTTATCATGTCTGATTTTGTCGAAATAATGAATTAAATATTTGGGATGATTTATTCGAAAGATAGTTCACCCTTCATTTTTTACATTTTAGGAAATTAATTATCAAGGCTGCATGGGTATTATTTAATATGTGAAAAATTTTATTTAATCTCATTGTAAGGCATTTGGGCCCAAATTTATTTATTATTTCCTTTTGTTGTAACCCTTGAATTTTTCTATTAAATAATAAATGATTTATTTTATTTCATGGCGTCATAGATTTTTGTATAAAGTGCACAGGATATCTCATGGATATGAAAAACAAAATGGAATAAGGATAACAAAACACGGGCCGCCTCCTGGGCGGCTCAAAAATATCAAAGTAAGATACCGTCAGATGACGTGGGCCCAGGCATGGGATGTGGGGTGTTACAAAGGTGGTATAAGAGTCTAGGCTGTAGATGTATTGGGCAAGGATTAAAAAAATTGACTGGTCAGATAAAACCTTTAATTTGAATATATCTAGAAAGCCCTACCTCCTGTTTTGGTAATTAAAATTGTTTTGAAAAATTATTTTTCAAAAAAGAAATATATTTTTTTCAACTATTTTGTTTGGATGCAAAGATTATGAGTTGAGCTGATAGTGGGTAAGCCTTGTCCCAATTAAAGCTAAACATTGAAAGGGAGACGAGCTATCTCGTTTTAGAAAGCACGGTTGCTAAGTAGACTTCAGTCTCGCCGTCCGATCTGGAGGTTGTCCCACCATCTCATATGAGTAGTCGGAGTTGAAGAATACACTTATTTTCTTACAAAAAGAAATTAGGAGGTGGTACTTAAGGGCAAGGAACTTACTATAGTTTAAAGGAGATGCCAAAGGTGGTATCACGAATAGATAAAGGTTGATGATTCAACAAAAGAACATCTCAACCAGGACTTGAACACTAGGTCTAAAAAAGAGACCTTAGGCAAAAACTTGGGTGGCACAGTGAATCATAAATTAAACATTAGGATATAGGCTAGAGACTGAAAACATATGGAAACAAAACACTTGTGTGGTTAGGCACAAGATGAGAGGATCTTGTATCTGTAGTTTTTATGAGGTATGGGACACAAGAATTCAGGGTACGGAGAAATACTGGACATAGAGAATGATGGACCATGTTTGGTGAATGATCGATGGCTTTGGACAAACTTGTCTCCCTATGCTTGGCTGGTATGGGATAGTCAAGTATAGTGGAGCTTAAGAAGCCTTAAAAATCGAGACATTTACAAAATTGATTAGGTATAGTAAAACTTCTGAGTGGAAGTCTATGTCAATGGGCAAGGGTGATATGGGACACTCGAACCTAGAGGCATAGGCAAAAGCCTAGAATTTTGCTATGCTAAGCATGAACTCAGATTATTGAATGATTGAATGTGTGATGATCTTACTATTTGAATATGCATCTACAATACCAAATCCTATACCCGAAAACAAAAAGAACAATAGAAGAATAAATTATTAGGCCACTGAACAAATCGAGAACCTAGACACCTAAATCTAGAGTCATGGTAGTACGACAAGGCAAAATCGTGAAAATTAGTACTAAAACAAATTGATCTGTAGATAACTGGCCAGACCCAGAAGATATGCTACCAAGGCTACAACATCTAACGAGACTTATTGTAACATCTGTAACTTTGTGATCATGCCACATTGTGCGTGAACAGGAGATGATTAATAATAAACGAATTAAAATTTATATACAATCTAAAATAGACATAGACTATGCTTAAGAGTAAATAAATCATTTCATAGCTCACTCGTGCTCACGCGAAGATGCGAGTGATGCGAAAATGACATATACCATTTGATCGAGAGAAAAAAAATCTAATTACAAAATAATAATATGATAAAACTACATTCCATGTTTTATAGATATAAATAGATAGTCGAAATAATTATTTAATTA
>JAJIYU010016537.1:0-12103 GCA_030144865.1 Tinospora cordifolia | reverse complement strand
CAGAGAGATCGAGGGTCCCGCGCGCACAGCAGAGAGCTGACGGGAGCGCTAGTAGAAGCGCTGGCCCCACGTGACGCGCGCACGAGCGGACTCGGGTCCCGGTCCGGGGGGTCCGGGGGTGTCACAAATTGGCACCGTGGTTGTGCGATAGTAATTGGCAAAATAGGTGTGCAAAAATTTGAATTTTGGTGCAGTGAAATGACTACGGTCCATGTATTGTGGTATTGCAATCAAGGTCACGTTTTAGGGTTAATTAAGTGTGTTTCACGAGTTCCTTGAGATTCATATATAAATAGGAACATATATTAAGTTTTTGATTATTCTAGTGTGGGTTCTTATTATTGTTGACGACCAACGTTGAAGGAGAGAAGAAAAATTGAGACAGAGATGAAGAACGAGATCACAATAAGAATATGATCTTCTATTCATTGAAATCTTTGTTTGGTGATCTCTACATGATGTCCGGCTAAGTATTTTTATTTCTAGGATGTAATTTTCATTCTAGAAACCTTTGAGTCATTATTTTGATTAGTCTATTCGAGGTTTTATTTTATACTTTGTGTGATTGATGTTTTTATTTGCTAGCCACAAATTAATTGATATCAGATTGTTGAACTAACTTGAGAGAGAGGTTTAGCAATTGAATAATCAAAGTATAAACCTAGAAAGATTAATTGACCGAGAGGTTGTTAATTTTATAGGAGGTTGCACGTGGTACCTGTGCTTGTTACATTAGTTTGTTAACTGTATGCCTTGAGAGGGGTTATTAAGAAAGAAATTAATAGTTATTAAGGCTCCTTGAGAGAGGGTTTTAGTGTCAAGTGTCATAACTTATAGAAACAATGATTAAATTCATTGAAATAAGAATTAAGGGTGATCACATGATATTTTACTATCCTAGAATCCTAATTGATATAGTCTTAAAACCAACACTCGTTTGTTTTTAGTCCAATTTTCGTTTAAAACATTCAAACCTTGAATAGAAGCCTTAATAAAGATAACACTAAAATTAGATTGGGATTTGAAATTATTAGCCATAAACTATTCCTTAAGGATGGTATCTAGTATCTTACCGTGTATTACTATTGCGATCCTACGCATTGGCAACGATCCCAATAGTGGCTATACATGAATGATCCATCTTCATCATCATGTTTTTATGTTATAACTCAAAAACATTTCTAATATTTTTGAATCAATGATGTCTATCTTAGATATTGATTTAACAAATTTTACACTATTTTCTGATGTTGATATGATTATTTTCAAAGATGCTTTATAACATGCAAAGTAGAGACAAACAGTAAATCAAGAACTTAATGTCATCCAAATAAATGAAAATTGGAGGTAGTTGAGCTTCCAAAGGGACAAAAAGAAAATCATTGGAATCAAGTAGGTTTACATGATTAAGTTAAATTTACAATAAAAAGTTGGCAAGCTTAAAGCCACAAATTGTTACCAAAGGCTACTAGGAAAAGTATGGTGTAACAACTCGGGCCTACCGTGACAATATTGTCCCCACGTTAGCCACCACTAACTGGATGCAGGGTTTTGTTCTTGGCAAAACTCGAACCTAAGTCTTCCAAAAACGCTCGACACAATGAGACACCTTCGAGTGGACATTTAGCCTAGGAATCCCCCTAGAGTTAAACCGATGTTAGATGTTAAAATCCACCCCCCTTGGGAGCAAGCTCATCCTCGATATTCACACTTTCAGTACACACAGAGCTGCTCTGATACCATTTGTAACAACTCAAGCCCATCGTGACGATATTGTCCCCACTTAGCCACCACTGACTGGGTGTAGGGTTTTGTTCTTGGCAAGACTCGAAATTGAGTCTCCCAATAGTGTTCAACACAATGAAACACCTTCGAATGCACATTTAGCCCAGGAATCCTCCTGGAGTCAAACCGATGTGGGATATTACATATGGCATATACTTACTAATACTTATGCGGAATAAACAACCAAAATAGAAAGATGAAGAGTTTAGGAAAAAATCTACCCAATAAACAACATAAAACTTTTTAAACTCATCCTAATTGAATTCTATACAAACCTAGTATGAGCGTCCCATTCTCACCACTCAAGCAAGCAAAGTCCTTTCTCTTCTTCTCTCCTAGCCGTCTTCTTGACACCTTTTCACTCCCTAGTTGTCCCACACAACAACCTATTTTTGGAGTTCTTCTGGAGCAAACAAAGGATTCAATGAATCAAAGAATGTATAATGACTCTATCTATGTTTCAATTCATGGTCTAGAGTCTGAAATAGTAGGATGCCAAGGTCATAAGAGAACAAGGGAAGGGAGAAACATGCATGTCAGTTTTCTTTTTGTGTTGATTACTGCGGTACTGATCATGGTTACCGCCATACTACCTTTGTTTTCCTCTAAATCTGAACTTTTCCTCTAGTTACCGTGGTAGTGTAATGTATTTTTGTCATTGTCCTCTGATTACTATGGTAGCCGACTATAGTAACGTGACCATTCTTTTGTAACTCCCTCTAGTTATAGTTGTAACCTACCACAGTAATGTGACCATTCTTCTATAATTTCATTTGGTTATTGTGGTAGTGTTTTTGCACTTTTTGTTTCTAACTTATGTGTTCTGATTACTACAATATTCCTTTCTTCTACCATGGTACACAGAAGCATGAACACATTTAGACTTATCTAGAATGATATCCTTGCCCAATCAAACACCATACAGGATACAGAATCATTAGAACATGGTTTAAAAGTATTAAACACACATTAATCACTAGAAATAGTAAATTGATTCTTAATCCTTAAGGTCAAATAGTCAAGAAGGCTTGGAATAGCAATATAAGGACATGAAGGAATTAAGTGCTACAGGTCGAGATAACTTCCAAGTTTTGAATTATTATCTTGATTCAAATAATGTATGCATCATTGCTCATAGTCTAGGACTATGTTCTAAATTGAATGTACATGTTATGCCTTTAATATGCATGCTTAGAGTTGTATGATGAATGTATGCTCTGTGTTAAATAAATGATCAAATAACATGCCTATGACAAAGGCAGAATGATGACAAAGACAGAATGATGCTATTTTATGTTTGATTCAATATGTTATGACATATTTTGCCATTAAAGAAAAATTAATAAAGATAATATCCACATGCTAGGGGGGTGGTGGATTTTATTATGAGTGTTCCAATCCGTCCCCTTGCTGGTTATTTTTTTTTCGTGATTTGGAATTGGGCTTTTGGATTAACCCCACTTCACGAATGAAGGGTTTGAGCATTTGGATTGATCTCACTCCTTATATTTTGGAACACTTAGGTGGATTTGTTTCGATCTTAAAGTCAACTGATAAGTAAACGATTGTTTGAATCATCTAGCCTATGAAAGTGTTTGACATGTATGTTTTATTTGATTGAAATAATGATTTAGAGTTTTCTTTTCTGGTTGCACTTAGGTGGATTTATTTCGGTCTTAAATATTTGGAATGATGCACTGGGTTCTTTGAGCTCACCCCTTTCTTTCTAACATTTCAGGAAATTAGTTATTAGAGGCTGTGTGGATTATTCAGAATTTTCTTTTCTGGTTTCATAGTTTTGTCCTAGTTAGGCATGTTGCTCTAGGTCCCTTTTCAAATTAAAGTTGTTTTATTGAATAAACTCAAAGGTCCTTGTACTCCTTGAATATTGAAATTGATTTTTAAATAATGATATTGATTTATTTTATCAAAAAGTTTCAAGGTATTTTTATAAAATATGTATGAGTTATTGTGTTCAGGATGTCTTATAGAGTTGAGAAAGAAAGAAAACAAAAAGAGATAAAGTGACGTCCCGCCTCTCGAGTGGTTGTGATGTTGATATTATATTTCGTACATGACATTAACGTGCCAAATACTAATTATGTTCGAGGGCATCACAGTAATTGTGTCATCTGAATCGGAACCAATTGAGCCACAGGGGGGGAGGCTGGGTGTTACAGATGACAAGAAGTTCATTAAGAATTGCAATGTTTGTTTTGGCAACACTGTTGTGTCAAGGCGATCTAAGATGTAATTGGTGGTGGCTTGATCTGGTATAGAATCTAAATGCATAAACCTCACTCATGTGGCTACTAATGTTGTATATGGTTCAATTGATAACTCTTACTCTCAAGTAGTTTTTTTCCTCATTCTTTGGTGTGACAATACTAGTGTTAGCACTTTTGCTACCAATCCTTTTCTTCACGCCTAGATATGTTAGCATATATAAATGTGGATTTTGTGATCATGTGATCAGATATAATGTTCAACCAGGACTTTATCTTCGTCATGCTTTTTTTTTTCTTCATGTCGAACTCAATGTAGCTAAACTCCTAGCTTCTTGTTTGAGGGGGATAATCCAAAAATTTGATGTAACTAGGATGTAAAATCTACGTCAAATCATCACTTAACAAAGCTAGTACGACTTATGTCTCTTGCTTGGGCGATGGATATATTATAAAAGGTCACTAGTCCTTGCGTCTACTTTCTTCTACAAATTTACAAATTTTAATTCAACGTCGTTTTAACTTGAATCAAGATTTCATAACTAGCCTAAGCCAATCTATTATTCTATTCATTATTTTCATCATATGAACTTACCATAATAAGATCAACTAAAATTTTACTACGCAAATAATGTGAAAAAAGAATCTTAATAATTATCATAATATTTACAATGTACTGATAAATAGTTTCTTAGAATATTATTTATAATTCTTACATATATTAAGAAATGATGAGATTTTGAAATCCAACCCAAAGTTATTGAGTTTGCTTGGATTTGAAATAAGAGGATTTTTTTTTTTATTGGGATTGGTGTTTAGCCAAAATTTGAATGAACCCAAAACTTATACACTTAAAACAAAAGGGGAATGCTAAAACAAGCTAATTAAAAATCATGGCCAGGTTACTGTTGGAAATCACCACATCATCATTTTCATATAGTGAAAAAGAAAAGAAAGCTTCCTCTAAATAGTCGCTACATTAGCATAAGAATAGTTTTAGGTGTATATTTTCGTGCATGACATTTTAGGATTTCTAAATAATGAAATATCTACATAATAATATAATCTTTCAAGAGATTTGTGTAATGGAAGTTAGCTTAAGAGTCACTTTAAAAGTCTTTATAGCAGTTCTTAAATCTTATTCAATTACAGTTTAATTAGCTTTGTTTTCTTTTGTATCATTAACTTAATAAATAAATAAAGAGTATCTAGTGCTATATTTGCATTCTATAAACCCCATTTTAAATATCAACTATCATGATATAATTAAAACTATTAAATGAATAAGTATGTATTCATTTTTTTATTCAATGATATAAATAGACATCGTATCATATATATTATGGCATTTCATAGTGAAAATAAGGTTGATATATATATATATATATATACATTATTTTCATTTATAGAACTCAAGAATATCCAATGGTGCATTAATGAGATATTTTTAACATTCATGTATATGAAAAATTAATATTTCCAAGAAATTATTTAAAAAAATGATTATTTATTTAATTACCTTTTGTTCTTGAATGGAATCATCTTCGCTTTCATCGCTGCTATGACTGCTACTACTGCTGCTAGTGTTGCGACCATCTTCTTTCCTAGTGTTCTTAGTTTTCTGATTTTTCTTCTTGTATTCTTTCTTTGCACCATCCTTCTTTATCTTCTTTTTCTCTTCAATTCTGTCATCCTTCTTTGACGACTTGGTTGCCATAACTCGATTATCATCATCACCCATATTTTCAATATTCTTATCACCTCCAGACTTTTTCTTTCTTCTCTTCTTCTCCTCGACACTAGGCGAAGTTGGCACTATTGCCGGCGGCACTGCAATGTCATCTGCTACAGGTTCTTTAATCGTCTCAATCGCTCCTTGAATCACAGCTTTAATGATCCCTTGAAGCATGCCACTGTCAGAAGTTTGCTGATCACGATCATCAACATTTGCCCCGTTTTTATTATCTGTAAGATAATTAATGGCAGCTTTGATGAGATTTTCCTGCAGATTTTGTTCAGCCATGGAAATCAATGCAATGGCTTGTCGATATAAAAAGCTTGGAGAGCTTGGAAGAGGGTATTATATATGGGAAGATATACTTTACTTCAATGTCGATAATACACTGAGGTTGAGTTCTCAGGTAAAGAGGGACAATATTCCTATCTTTTCCTTTTTTTTCTTTTAATAATATATGCATGAATACCAAACTTGTCAATCTGTTCTTTCCTTCGTTCAATAAGCTTTCTGTACTAAGTGACTTTGTATATCTGTGCGTTGATCAAAATTGTTTCCAAGGAATAAGAAGATAACAGTGTAGTTAATTTCTTATACCGCAATATATATATAATTAATTGTGATATGCAAGTCCCTCCAAATATATATTCTCAACTTTTGAACATGTTTTAATGCATAGCTTTAGAAAACAAATAAGCATGTGCCCTGATGTTGTATATCTTTTTATATATTAATTTAAGGCCATATAATTCTTCAACATATAAAATCTAACAATCTCGTTATTTTATTTTAAAAATATATTTTTTTTTAAGCAAAATCTTGATTTTGGATCTTGGCACCCGCTTTAGTTTGCAAAGATGGTGTGCACGCTTGGTAAGAGCATGGTGAGGATTAAATATAGAAAGTGAAAAGAGGAGAATACCAATAGAAGCTTAAGGAATGACCCTTGAATGAGAGAGAATATGGATGTCTCAAATAGGCTCGATAAGGTATAAAATCTAACACTATCGTTTTAATTATTGGATGACTTAATATTTTTATTTTTGTTTAATTTTAAATGAGAAAGGTTTAATTATAACTTAATAAGTCAAGGTATGAAAATAACTTATTAGATTATGGTGTCCGTCAACTCACGCTTGAGGTTGGCAAAGAGTGCCAATATGAAAGGCTACTATTTTAGGGCGGTTCTCCTTCCACCCCCTAACCAACTCAATCCACCAATATTTTTGAATATAGATGTCTTCATTTTTCAAACAAACAATAGTTATTTATTTAGGCTGCATATTTTTAAATTAGATATAGTTTTTATCTAAGAACTTAGAAATACAAAAAACACATATTTGTTTTTATTTTTATTTATTTCATTCTTTTTAATATGTCTAAAAATAAATAATATAATAAATATCAATTTTCTTATTTCTAAAGATTTAGATACAGAAAATTATATATATATATATATAGAAAAGCTAACTTCATAATAAATAAATAAAGAATGAATCCTAAACAAATAAGTCAATTAACAACAAAAGGGTATATTTGTTTGCAAAATCAAAAGATATTCTTGGTATATATTTTCTGTATATAAAAATAATTTTTTATGTGGATGTACAAGAGTATCACTGAATTGAGTTGGTTTAACATATGGAAGGAAAACCATCCTTCAGTGAGTTTATATATTATCTATTTCTTCTCTAGCAAGACGAGATAAAACATAGAATGAGAAAGAAAATACTAGAGCAAGGGCCATCTATATGACCATAAGCACATTCACATGCTACACTCTAATTGACAATGTGTATATCAGCCAAATGATCAACTTTAATATCACTTAGTAATTAGTCTAGATCTTTACTAGCTAGTATTGTCGGCACCCCTTCCCTAAGTCGAAGGGCGACTCGACCGGCACGGCTGCTCAACAAACTGACTCATTGAGTCGAGTCCTCCCAGCTACCGTTAAGCCTTTCCAACCATGACCTCTATGCCACATCAGAGTAATTTAAACATCCATTTAATTAAAGTGCGAAAGTAAACGGTACATTACATGTTGTCATGTTCCAAAAGTAGAAGCGTACATAGTTCGACATTTAGAAGTTCAGACATACAAAAAAAAAGACCGACCTATTGATAGAAACAAAAGGGAATACAAGACCACACGGGGACTAGGCTATCACCACGCTTTTCCCTCTATCAGTCGCTGACGAACCTGAAATGTTAGTAGAGTAGTGAGCCTAATATTCAACATGGCTCAGTGAGTAGGAAACCAGTATATCATCTAACTAGCACTCTGAAAATTGTGCATGAATGCATGAGTAGTAATTGAAAGCATGATATGTAGTAAAATAATTATAAATAGTGCAATAGTTAAAGAAAAGTAATTTAAATACATGCAGCTCAAAACTATATCCAAGCTATTTTTAAATCATCAATACAACCCTATGGTCACCGCTTGAGCGGGTCATGAGTCAGGCGTACCGGCTACTCAAGCGGGTCAAGGGCTAGGCGCATCCATCGAACGCCCTAACCCTACGTCGGTCCTCAAGTGCCATACTTGAGCGGGTTTGACGCTAGGCGCACTGATCATATGCCCTAACCCCATCGCTCGGTCCTCGAGCCTAATCCAATCACATTGTGTGCCTTGACCCTACGCTCGGACCTCGAGCCTATGGTCTCATTATCGGTGTATGACTACATATATTTCAAATCAACCCATGTAGCTCAAACATATGAAATCATTCAATCGATGATAATTTCAATCATTTTTTATGCAAGGAATACAGTTAAGATAACATCTAGGTCAAACTACTCACCTCGGGTCTCGTGCACCGATGTCCCCTCGACACTCAGCCCAGTCCCGCGATATGCGTTCAAATCTGCATTACGTTAACTCAATTTCAGTTCCTCATGAAATGTTGTTTCATTCCGGTCCCACTACCCCTAGTCGGTCTTAGTCGACCCAAAATTCGACTCGGTCAAACCTGGTCAATAGGTCAAACTTGGTCAACCTCGGTAAAACTTGGTCACCTTAGTCAAAGTTGGTCATCATTGGTTAATATGGTCAAAATCAAGTCAATTGGGTCAAAATTCCCAATTTTTAATACTTAGTCAATTTTAAGCCTTTTAGTTTAATTTGTGCAGCAAATTATCAATTTCTTGCAATCAATTTAGCTGTTGGATTTACACGAAACTTTTCAGATTTTATTCAGACCCTTCAAATATTTACTAGAATTTTATGTTTCAATTTTTGGATTTCGTTTGATACGTTTTCCAACAGAAATAATAGGAACCTTCAATTCTGGATTTTCCTTTCTATCTATTGAGTGGAGTTCCTGAATTTCCTGTGATAAATTCGACCGTTGGATTTGTATGAAAATTTTCAGATTTGATCTAAATCATTCAAATGTTCCCCAGAATTTTTGTTCCAAATTTTCTGATCTCATTTACTATCGTTTTTTAGTGGAATCATAGAGATGCTCAAATCTGGTCCTATTTGTTCTAACTGTGCAGCAAGACTTCACAATTTTTCTGCTATCAATCTGTATATCGGATTTGGACAATATTTTCCAGTTATGATCTACACTTCATAAGGTATCTCCAGAATTTTAGTTCATGAATTTTGGACCCCTTTTAAATGTTTTCCAAGGGTGATATCAGGAAATTTTGGTTTTCCAGATTGCATATGATAGACAGTCAAAAGACAACTTATTTAACCCCCTTAGACTTATCTATTTGTGACCAAATTTTTACACAATAGTCCTAGTTGTTTCATGAACGTATCATCCAAATTTCAGCCAAATCAGACATGTCTAAGTATTTTTAAAAATTCATAACAGCAAGTACAAAATTATGGTATCATGATAGATTTTTCAAAAATTTTTTAAGTATCAGATTAGCATGTTCGGTAGCCTATTTCGACATCCTTTTTGACGTGGTTCAAGTGCTCATTACTATTCTTCATAAAATAGAAAATGAAGTAGACATAACAAGCTTTGAAAAGAGCCATATTACCTTAAAATTCGAGCTCGGACGAGTGAGAAATCGGCTCACAAATCTCTGTCGAACACAGTTGTTTGGTTTTTTGGGTTTCGCAGTAACGAATAGCCCCCCTTCGACGCCATTCTCGACATGTTTCAAGAGGTCAGTTGGTGTTTCTCATAAAACAAAAGTTGAAGTAGACATTATATGCTTCAAAACGAGCTATGGTACCTAAAGATCGGAGTTCGGATGAGTGAGATATCGGCCTTGCAAAACTCGGACAACACATGTTTCTGGGTTTTTGCAATCGCGAACAGCAAGTTTTATGGCCGTTTCTGCTCCAAATGGTCTATGTTCGTGATCAATGGCTTAGACCTCCTTGAAGAGGGCAGTCTGAGCTTTCCAACGACTATAAGAATGTCCAAAACGGACTTTGGATGAGAGAGATATTGAGGTTTGAAAGTGGTGGGGTTTGCAAGCCAAAAATGCAGAAAAATCAGAATAAGGATTTCTTGTAGTTGGTTTGTACGTAATTTTTTCAATCTATCCAGCTGATAATGTCTTGGCTCATGGCTCAATGTTCCAGGGAACATGGGGAGCTATTAGGGGAGTGCATTGATGATCAAAACAATGGGCAAAAACTATGAGAAAACTGGTTTTTCTTTGCACCATTTCTGTTGTTTTTCTGCTGAAAATGAGGAAGGGAAGGAAGAAGGAGAGGGAAGAGAGGAAAGGGGTGGTGGGCTGGGCGCACAGCCCAGCCCGGCCCACATGGGCCTGGGCAGCCCAGGCCCATGCCCCTGGACTGCCTAGGTGGCCCAATTCCATCATTTAATTAATTTTTTTTTGTTGCTTGTTTTTTTTTTTTGTATATAGACATATATATATATGTATCGAAATTTAGTATTTTTTTTCTAAAATTATTTGATTTATCATTCTTTACCAAAATCCTCTAATTATACACCATTTTCATTTTTTTATGCAATTATTTTCTAAAAATTAAATAATTTACCCATAAATTACATTTTTCTCCCAAAAATTCAATTAATTTCTCTAAAAATTCCATAATTATTTCAAAATTTTAAAAATCAATCCCAAAAATTATTTCTCTCTAGAAATCACATTTTTCTTATGATTCCATATATTTTCTTTTCAAATTTGCATTTTTCTCTATTTTTCATCAATAAGTAATTCAAAATTAGAAAAAAATGAAAATAATTCATGTATTTCCATTAAAATTTCTAGAAAAATATACGGAAATACATATTAAAAATATACGGGTCGTTACAAGTATTGATATTTTCTTCAACTTAACTATCTTATAATCTAAGGCATGAGTTTTTATTCTAAAAGATTCTTAGGGGTGACAATTTATGACACGACATAATAACCCGACTCGAACACGATACGACATTAATAGGTTTGAGTTTAGTATAAATGAGTTTGTCTCAAAATAGATCAAATACAATTAAACACAAGTAAATTCAAGTCATAAATAAGTTAATAAGATAAACCCAAAAATAACACTTTTAAGATAATCATGGATAAGTTAAGAGACAACTTATAAAAAAGTTAATTTAAAATTAATATATTTATTAATTTCTTAATAATATAATTTTTTAAATATAATTTTTAAAAAATTAATTTATTTTAAATTTTTATTATTTTTTTATAAAAAAAGTTATTTTAAAAATTGATTGTAAAAAGTTAATAAGTCATATACATGTGCATGATTATGAACACAGTTACGACAAGATTCATTTATAACACGACCCATTTACAATATATGTGGCACAATCCGTTCACGACATGATTTGTTTATGACTTGATGATACAAATTGTCACCCCTAAAGGTCCCTGATACTTATAAAATTGAGATCCCAACAAATATTTGATGAATTTGCCTATGTTTAATATAAGACTAGCTGATATTTCAATATACATATACACTACAAATCTCCACCTTGGATGAAAATCAAACTTCATCATATGATCAAGTTATACTAGCTAGGTCAAGTTGGAGTATGCAACTATACTCATGGATGTTGCAAACGGATCCTCAAGATGATACCAATAGTTAATCTAAAATGAATTACGTGATGAAATCCATTTATGTAAAAGGCAAAGATTTGTTACATATATATATATATGGAGAAGATTAATAGTCTTCTATCAAATATGAGTATATTCATCATATAAAATATAAGTTAAGATTTTCGTTCTAATAAGTGGTACGTTAGAGCCGATGGTTAGCTGGAAAAAAACTTATGTCAACGAGGTTTATTTGAGTGTGCTCATGGTCTTGGGTGGTTCCTTGAGTTGTTTTCTCCCTTAAGATGAAAACAATTGTTAATTTGAAATGATTTATCATGTTGTGTAATTATGA
>JAJIYU010016536.1:0-12099 GCA_030144865.1 Tinospora cordifolia | reverse complement strand
TCATAGACCTAGATAGTGTCTCGAAAGTCTAGAAGAGACATAAAACTTGATAAATCATGCATCACATACTAAAAATCCACAATCCACGTGTATGATAAATGTTAACAGATTACACATGCTTAAGCCAATAAATTAACAAAAGTACTCACAGATATACATATATTACTCCTGTCTATGTTGACCATGTCTTTCTCCAAGCCTTGAACAACCTAATCACATTCAATGTGTCAGCTATATTAGTTTACACACCGTTGGCTCGTATTTACGGTCTATAATATAGTTTTGATCAATGGGTCCTTACATGTCAAATATGTATTCTCATTGTAGATAATTTATTGCCACCTCGTTAGGTCTAATTAACTCAATGCTACACAATTATACACTTGGGTTTGAGTTTAGGCATGGTGTATACGAGGTCAGTGTACAATGGTGCAACTTGTAGAATTTGCTAGGATCTCATTATGTACTCAATTGATTCCAAAATTGGTGGATAGTCTCCTCAACCACCGTAGTATCATTGGGATTTTCCCCTTATTTTTCTAAGTATTGGAAGTCTCTGATTTCAATATCTCATTGCATCTCTGTTCATATGTAAAACAGGTACCTAATACGAGTCATAAAATTTTCAATTTTATTGAGACTTATCTATTTGTGGAACTGCTATTAAACTTTCAATTGTATTAAGACCTTTCAAATAATCTCCAAAAATTTTATTCAGGATTTTAGGATGTCATTTGTTAAGGTTTGTGGGTTCATATTTTGCATACAATTGCAGATAATAGAGTCTATCAATAGGATTCGGTTTTGAGTTCGATTACCCCCTTTCCAAACTCAGTTTGTGCTGATTTTTTGACACTATGTACTTGGATATCTGAGTGTTCTACAAACCAAAATTCAGCCTCATATGACAATATTAACATGGTTTTTCCTATTTTTAATTTCAGGCCAAAATGACAATTTTTTGTCAAACTGTTCTAACATAGCATATTCATGGGTCTGTTGTGCTCAAATTACTAGTGTGTTTTCAGTGAAATTTTACCAGTATGTTCTTTATATTGTGGTCTATTAATGTTCTAAAGCCCACAATTTTTGAAACATTCTAACATGGGTTTCCAATTTGGTTTTATACCTCACTTGAATAAGTTCTACTATCTAAATTTGTCCAATAGTTCAAGTAGGCATATTCATCCCATGGTTTAGGTGATTAAACTAGCACCACATTCTTTTGTTCCTGGCTCAAATCCTAGTTTCATATTATCTAGGCCTTATTCGTTATGGTTCACCTAATCCAATGTTATAAGACTGTGAAATAGGCTCATTACCCTGTTTCTGGGCTTAGAAAATTTGGCTAAGTGTTGCACCTTGGTATCATCATTCCTAACCCCTTAAGCACGGTTTGGATAAGGTCCTAGCCTTTTATTGACATCATTTTAGTTTATACAACAATTATAAATCATAACACAACCATTATAAACTAAGATCATAACATCAATCCATCCTAATTTAGCATCAAATAGCAAATTCAACTCAAAAATACTCATTATATCTTCTTAGATGGGTCTCTTGCATCTCTATTCTCATTCAGAAAATCTTTTCCTCTTCGACTTATTCCCAAATATTTTGTTCCTTTCCGTCCTCTCTTTCCAACGAGCCAAAGAACAATTAATTTGGTAGAGAATTGAAGGAGTTATAGACTCTCAAATTTGGGAAGATGAAGAGAAAGTTTCACCATCTCTTGTTGCAAAAATGAAGAAAGTGATGGAATGAAAGTATTAGGGTGACTCTTACGATCTCAATTAGTGTCGCTACCTCACTCCTTTTAGTGCCACATTGCATCTTCAATCTCATGCCAATAGCCACCCAATTTTTCAAAAATGTTTTTTTTAACTTCTTATATATATATATATATATATATATATATTCTCTAAAGAACTCATTTATCTATTTATTTTTTCAAAATTTTTTTTTTTTTGGAAAAAAAATACACAAACGTCATATTACAATGTTTTTCATAGAACCCTTTTACCAATCACCAACTCGTGTATATCCAATAAATATACATATTTGAAATTGAATTCAAGGATTGTTATAGTCTTTCCTCCTTAAGAATCAATTTCGTCTTATGTGTTACAATGACAGTATGTGGATTTGCAACCCGACGGAACTATTGAGGAAATGCCATTTGAAATTGTAGACCATACTAATGATGGAACGACTCGGCTAACGATCAACCAACAGTAGTAGACTATCGACGACCGGAACTCAACGAAACAAGCATGACAACCAGTATACAAGAAGAGGAGCAAGGACAGAGACATGAAAGGGGAAGATAACGGAAGATGACAAACAAAGGAACAAGAGTGGTAGACGAGGATATGACTATGTGCCAAGAAAGGCAACCACTAATGACCAACACGTAGGCAGAGCAACATGGATGAATATCCTCCTAAGGTATCAAACTAAAACAGAAAACGATGGATGGATGCTAGTTAAAAGGAGGAAAAGACGCAACATATACGAACAAAACCAAAGGAAACCAGAAGCTGTGGTCACCACTTACTGAAAAAAGGGAGGACGAGTAACTTCAAGACAAGTTGTTCAAGGTAATAAATGCCAGGTGAAGAAAACAACAAATGGGCAATGGTACTATGTATTATTCCCAATGAGATTTAAATATTTCTCGCTCTGTCACACAGGAGATTCACAAGAGGTGATACTATAGGAGGTCACACAGAACCGCCATTTCATATAGTTGTTTCCAGAGAAGCAATCTGTTGGGTGAAGAGAAAGGCGGAACAGATGTTGCTTGATAACGTCGATCGACAGAAAATAGGAGTTTCCGTGAAGCCGATTTTAGGCTAGTCATGGAGGTGTTAGTAACGAGAGAGGAAGATTCCTTAAGCTAACAAAGATGATAAATGGCAATCACGAAATCATAGTTGTCTTGGAGGAGGACACAACGGAATCTTGGCGCAACCTATGGAAGGCACTAGATATTGTCGTTAAGGAAACAGTAGAAAGGCAAGCGAAACAGGCAAACAAGGAAAGGAGGCAACAAATATGTCAAGAGGAGAAGATGGGGCCCCAGGAGGAGGAAAGCTGAAATAAGGAAGTATGGAGAAGGGAGAAGGAAGGAAATCGAAGACTAAGGAGAAATTTGGGTGCCGAAGCACGAGGAGAAAGGAAGGGAGGAGAAAGCAGGCGGGACTGAGAGAAGAAGAAGTTTCTAATAATAAGAAAATCATATGAGACTCCATGGAAGGCGGTAAAACGTTTAGTCTGGTAGTTGCTGAAAAGAGAGATATACAAAAGGAGACTGGATATGGTGTGAGGCCTAATCTACTGTAATGAAGAAGCAGACATCAAAGTTCTACAAACTGAAAAGTTCCAGACTCTTTTAGGGGGGTTCTATATCGAGGAGTAGAGTCAGGAATGGGCAGACGTAGGATTGCAAGTCACCTGCCGGAACAGTTGGATGGGAGTTGAAGAAATTCGATCGGAAAACTGGAAAATCTACACCTTCAACATGATAGGAGAAGCCTGCAGTCGTCTGATCGATATCGCTCGAATAACCAATTCAAACAAATCGATGGAGATGGCCTTCTTGAAACTACGGGAACATGATTTTGGCTTCCTTCCAAAGGATTTCAAAATCTATGATGACACTAGAATGTAGGAGTTGAGGCTGGTCAAACTGGAGAGGAACTGGGCGATGGAAATCAAGGAATTACAACAACAAATTCTAGAGCAGTTCATAGACAACCATCGTGAGGGCCTGACAAATATCGGTGGGTGGCGATACGGTCACTGGAGAAGTTTGGAGATTAAATTTTCGAGCAATGACGACGATGACACGTCATACGAGGAGGAAGAAACCAAAATGATGGTGCAAGGACGAAAATCCGACGGCAACACAAGAAGAATGGACAGGGGCAACTGTGGTTGTAGGCCAACGACTACTAACAGGCCAGTGAGTGGCAGTAGGGGGTCCATCGAACCAAGAGAGAGAAGCTAATAATCAGGGGATGGGCTATTACCAAAAGGAGGATAGCCGACTACAATACAGACTCTAGGCGATCTTTAAAATAATTATTTAAAGGTCCCTGAAGAATTATTTATTTATTTATTGGTCCCTCACTCAATATATATATACATACATTTTCCTGAACAATTGTTTAATACTTTTTTTATAATTTTATTTATTTATAATTTATATTTAATTAATTAATGATATATAAATTATAAATAATGGCATATTAGATAATACATTATGATAAACTCATGATCATCATAAGTTCACATACTTCATATTCATAACATTTCAAAAAAAAGAGCTAATTGCTCTCTCTCTCGATGAGAGACATAGAGAGAGAAAGAGAAAGAGGGAGATACGAAAAGAGAGAATGTAGAAAGAGATAGAAGAGAGACATAGGTAGAGAGAGAGAGAGAAGAGAGACGCAGAAAGATAGAGAGGAAGGGAGCAGAGAAAGAGGGAGGGACGCAAAAAGAGAAAGAGGGAGAGATGCAAAAAGAGAGAGAGGGAGAGGGAGAGAGGCGCAAAGTGAGATGGAGAGACTCGCTAGAGTCACTCACCAAAGAAGACGTCGGAGTTGCTCACCGGAGTGTCAGAGATGATTTTCGGAGCTGATTCGAGTCGTACGACTTAGAGAGGTTTGAGCACGAAGTTATTAGATTTAGTTTAAAATAAAAAAAATAATTAATTAATTAAAAGTCAAATGCCCCTCCTTTTTTTTTTAATTTATAGAGAAGCCCTCCCCCCAATGCCTAAGCGGTGGCCTAGGCGTTGAGGGGGCCTAGATGCCTAGGCGGTGCCTAGGCAACACTTAGGGGGCACCATGACAACACTGATATTCAGGTACGTAATCATAACTATGCATCACTTCTCTCTGATTACTCTAGTGGGTCTGAGGGTTATGGGCAGAGCTGCATCCCATCCACTCCAAGGATTAGACAAAGAAATAACACACACAGAAGGAAGATAACATCAACCTCGTCACGAAGTATCTTGGAGGGGGAAGCGAAGATAATGAGTCAGCGCAACGATAATGAGATACAACAGAACACCCAAAGAGAAGAGTGTGAGAGAGTAAGAGACTTCCTAGTATCGATCATAGCACAATTGATCGAAGTCTAGTAATTGTGGGGTGGTTTTCTAGGCCTGCTCTTTATTATGAAGATTCTCAGTTGGAATATCCGTGGTTGTGGGCAAGGAGATAAAAGAAGATTAATCAAGAAAACTAAATTTGCAGCGAACGCAAACCTGATTTCTCTTTAGGAAATGAAGAAGTCGACGATGGACCAAAGTTTAATCGCAGAACTCTGGAAGCGTAGCTTTGTGGATTGGGATAATCTCCTGGTAGAGGGCACGTTAGGAGGCCTTCTGATAACGTGGGATGTGCGCAATGTGGAGGTTGTTACCTCCTAACCATTAAGATAAAGGGAGGCAATGGAAGAGTGTGGTTCACGGCCGTATACGACCCTTGTGATAAGCACGGTTAGGAGGAGTGTCTTATCGAATTGGCTGCCATCTCGGCTAGCATTCAGGGACCTTGGTGCATGGGGGAAGATTTGAACATGGTTAGGAACATGTAAGAAAAGAAGAACAACAAGCATATTACGAGATCCATGAGGATGTTTGATAAATGGATTTAAGACATGCAATTACAAGAATCGGACCTCAAGAATATGCTTTACACTTGGAGCAACGGTCGAGTCAACCACGCTATGTCCAAACTCGATAGATTCCTATGTTAATGACCACTGGAGAGAAAGATTTAGTCATCAATAGGTTTTGGGCATACAGAGACTGGCCTCAGATCATTGGTCGATCATGTTGGAGACAGAGGAAACAAAATGGGGCTCTGTTCCTTTTCGGTTAGAAAATGCATGGTTACTGCAAGCCAAAATCAAGGACATGATGCAGAAGGAATGGATGAAAGATCAAAGTCAGGGTTGGGAAGGATATAGAATAATGTCAAAGCTTCAAAATCTCAAAAGCCATCTAAAGAATTCGACCACGAGCCAAGCGGATGACAAAGGTTCCAACCAAGAAAAAGAGTTAATGACTACCCTCACAACTTTGGATAGGAAGATAGAAAAAGAGGATAACACTGACCTTTTGGGAGAAAGGAAGACGCTGATAGGGGAGATACAACAGCTGGAATACAAACAAGAAAGAAAATTTAGACAGAGGGCCAAGATTAAATGGGCGAAAGAAGGAGATGTAAACACAAAATACTTTCATAGAATTCTCTCCTTTGGAAAGTCCAGAGCTACAATCACAAAATTGGAAGTTAGAGTCGATGGACCAGATTCATAAGATGATAACATAGCATTTCAGAGGTTTGTTCATGGAACCAAATCAAATCAAGTGGGGGTTAGAAGGATTGCAGCGGCGGTAAATATCTGAGGAAGATAGCAGGTGGTTAGAAAGGGACTTTGAAGAAGAAGAAATAAAGGAAGCAGTGTTCAGCTGTGACAGAGAAAAGGCTCCTGGTCCAAGTGGTTTTACCATGACCTTCTTCCAACATACTTGGGAAACAGTCAAACAAGATATTCTTGCCTGTTTAAAGGAATTCCACAAAGATGTTGTTGTAAACAAGAAGGTTAATGAGACATACATATGTCTCATTCCAAAGAAAGTTAACTCTATGTGTGTAGAGGATTATCGGCTAATAAGTTTTACCACTAGTCTCTACAAAATTATTGCAAAGACTTTGGCAAATAGACTACGGGTAGTGCTTCCAAAGATAGTGAGCGAACATCAAATGGCCTTTATTAAGGACAAACAAATTACAGACGTCATTCTAATCGCTAACGAAGTAGTGGAAGATTACAGGGTGAATAGGAAGAAAGGTCTTCTGCTAAAGGTAGATCTAGCAAAAGGATATGAATCGGTCAGATGGAGTTTCCTGGATTTTGTGATGAACCAAAAAGGATTTGGAGAACGATGGCAGAAGTGGATGCAGGCATGCCTTAGGTTGGCCAACTACTCAATTTTCATCAATAGTCGACCCTGAGGCAAATTTAATGGTTATAGAGGATTGCAACTGGGTAATCCTCTCTCCCCTTTCCTATTCACTATAGTAGCAGATACCCTTACCAGAATCCTAGACAAAGCATGCTAGATGGGAAAGCTGGAGGGTATGAAAATAGGGAAAGAAAGAGCCTAGATAACTCAAATCCTCTTTGCTGACAACTGCCTTCTCTTTTTGCCAAACCATGAAGAAGAAATAAAGGTAGTGATGAACGCATTGCATACATTCTGCTTCTTAACCTCATCTTAGCTAAACTTCATCATTATTGGAAGGTTGTTTTGGTAGCTATATGGTACACTATATGGGAAGAAAGGAACGTCAAACTCTTTTTGAAGAATCAAAAATCGGAACAGATGTTATGGGAGAGATTCAATATTCTTTTTAGCTACTTGGATCTCGGCTACCAAATTAGGAAAGAGATATAATTTTGGGGAAGGGCTATGTAATGGGGGGAACATTTTATAGTCATTGTAACTTGCTTTCTTGCCCATATACCTCATCCGGTTCTGTAGTTTTTACATTATTAATAAAGTTTATGTTGCAAAAAAAAAAAAAAAAAGAAAAGAAAAACAAGGAAATACCTACAAAGGGGCTAAGGAACAAGGAAATACCTATAGTTAAGTTGAAATGTCAATTCCATGGCAATGAGCAGTATATTTGAGAGAAAGGAATACATGAAACAACATTTTCTAGGACTAATATAATCAATGTAACTCTAATTTCAATGACGAAATTGATTCTTAAGGAGAGAAGACTGTAACGATCCTCAAATTCAATTTCAAATATATGTATTTATTAGAAATACACAAGTTGGTGATGGGTAAAAAGATTTTAGGAAAAACATTGCAGTATGATGTTAGTGTATTTTTTTGGAAAAAAAAATAAATATAGTTTTGGAAAAATAAACAAATAAATAAGGTTTTTAGAATATATATATAAGAAGTAAAAAAATAAAAATAAATAAATAAAATATGGAAAATGGGGTGGCTGTTGGTATGAGATTGAAGCTGCAATGTGGCACCAAAAGGAGTAAGGTGGAGACACTAATTGAGCTCATAAGAGCCACCCTAACACTTTCATTCCATCACCTTCTGCAACAAGAGGTGTTGAAACCTTTTCTTCATCTTTCCAACTTTGAGAGTCTATAACTCCTTCAATTCTCCATCAAATTGAGTGTTCTTTGGCTCGTTGGAAAGAGGGGAAGGAAAGGAACAACATTGTTGGGAATCAGTCAAAGAGGAGAAGATTTTCTAAACGAGAATAGAGGTGCATGAGACCCATATAAGAAGGTATAATGAGTATTTTTGAGTTGAATTTGCTATTTGATACTAAATTGGAATGAATTGATGTTATGATTTCAGTAATAATGGTTGTGTGATGATTTATAATTGTTATATAAACTAAAATGATGTCAATAAGAGGCTAGGACCTTACCCAAACCATGATTAAGGGGTTAGGAATGATGACTGAAACTATGATGATACCTAGGGTGCAATACTTAGCCAAATTTTCTAAGTCCAAAAACATGATAATGAGCCTATTCACAGTCTTATAACATTGGATTGGGTGAACCATAACGAATAAGGCTTAGATAATCTAAAACTAGGATATACCATGAACAAATTGAGCCAGAAACGAAAGAATTTGGTGCTAGTTTGATCACCCAAACCATGGGATGAATATGCCTACTTAAACTGTTAGACAGATTTAGATAGCAAAACCTATTCAAGTGAGGTATAAAACCAACCTAGAAACCCATGTTAGAATGTTTCGAAAATTATGAGCTTTGGAACATTAATAGACCATAATGTAAGGAACATACTGGTAGTCACTGAAAACGCACCAATGATTTGAGCGCAATAGACCCATGAATATGTTATATTAAAACAGTTTGACAGACATCTGTCATTTCGACCTGAAATCAAAAATAGGAAAAATCATGTTAACATTGCCCTATGAGGCTGAATTTTGGTTTGTAGAACCCTCAGATATCCAAGTACATGGTGTCCAAAAATCAGCACAAACTGAGTTTGAGAAGGGGGTAATCGAACTCAAAATTGGACCCTGTTGACAGACTCTATTATCTACAATTGTATGTAAAATATGAACCTACAAACCTCAGCAAATGACATCCTAAAATCTTGAATAAAATTTTTGGGGATTATATGAAAGGTCCTAGTACAATTTGGAAAGTTTGATAGGGTCGAATATGTGCGTTGAGTAGTCTCTTGTATATATCAATCCAGTTTATTTTAATATACTTGTGAAACTCTGTTGTGTTTGTAAAAACGACTCTGATGAATGTATATATAATTCTAAATGTCTGGAATTAAGTTAAATCTTCCACTATGTGTATGACATTTGTTATATATACTGAAGTTGCTTAAATAATATACGTGTTGGGAAAGAGGCTTAGCAGCAGTCGAGCGGGTAGACAGAGTGGTTTACACGTCAGGCTGTTGTGCCGATTGGGTCACCGATGGGGTCTCGACAATTTTGATCTTTCTTTAGTTTCTAGTGAACAATAAGCACAAAGGAACTGCTATTACATTGTCTTTACCTTTTTCATACAAATTTTTATTGTCTAATTATTTTTGTAAACAACTTTTTGATTTGTTTCAGAGGTGCCTTGCTCGAGGACAATTGGATGAGCATTTTGTCATTCATATGGTAATACAAAACCTTACATTCCTCATTTATGATATCCTTGGTGTATTCCTCTTTATAGTATCAAATTAATTAGGAGATTTTGACTTTTTCTTTTCTGTATTAGTAAAAGAGGAAGTTTATTTGGGGATTTTGGCATCAATGGAAAAGAAGTGAAGTTGTTATATTGAGGGTTATAAATTTTCATTATCCAAATGATAAAGGAGAATGTGTGCTTCTTATATTGCTTTATATGGTCATCATTATTCATCATTAACAGAAATTATTAAACCGACGGTGTGATTTGTCAACTTGTGTCTGAAGGATGCACTTAGCTATGCTTTCTTTTAAACAAAAATAAGATAGTTCAGATTTCTTTTGCTCTTTTTTTTTAAACCTTTTTTGTGTGAAATGTATATATCAAGGTCAATACGTCTTAACACATTCACTATATGCTTGATCGTGGCCGCTCTCATGAATGGTTATATTGCAGGAAGGTGTGAATATTTTGGCTGTTAATTATGGTTCACCAGGAACATGTCAATATCCAAGGATGCTAAAACTTGTAAGCTAAGATTCTGCGATCTTTTTTTTGGCAACTGTTTTTTTCCTTGGTTCCAGTGAATAACATTGCAGGCTAGAAATCAAACAGAAATTTATCCTTCCAAATATACTATATTTATATAATTGAATTTGGAGGTAAGATAGGATACCTATCATGTTGATCCACAATGACTGGTTTCCATGTGAAATTCCTTTTGGCTTAAACAAAAGAAAAGAAACTTGACAGTTTACGCTGTTGAGAACAAACACTTAATTAGTTCTTAATTAGAACATAAAGAACCTGTGACTGAAGAAGTGTTTTTTCCTTTTTCCTTTTTTCTTTTTCTTTTTCTTTTTTTCGACAAGGTCACAAAAAAGAGGGGGAAACGTTTTGGTAAATTGCAACAATTACCATGGTCAGGAACTTAAAAATGTGAAGATGAACAACTTGCCACCTAGCGGTGCTTCTTGAGTGTGTTTCCAGTTCCCACAGCTTTGAACTTGGCATTCCCAACTTCGTAATGGTCAAAAACACTATTCTCTTTGTTATATATTAGAAACTTGTTTGCTTTTCCTCTAGGTTTCTCAACTTCACAAAGATGAGGACAGAGGGAACCATTTTTCCCATCTTTTGGCATATCTGTTGTGTTTTCCTAGCTGTAATTTTTTTCTCATTAAAACTGGAAACAGCTTCCAAATATATAACAAGTCATTGATGGAGTTTTGTCCCAATAAGTAGGAAATGGAACTTGGAAATTAGTGAAAAGCTCCTATTTGGTTTGATTGTTTTCCAACTTTACTCTTCTATTTATTGACGGTGACTTGTTTTAATTTCAGCCAATGAAGTGGTCTTTTAATTCATACACAATTCTGAAGAGCAGCGAGCAGGCAACAAGGTAGGATATTGTTACTCCTTTCTTATGTAACTCTTTCTGGTTAATGCATGTGTTCAAAATTCCTCATTGACACGAGTATGGATTTGAGCTGCTCAAATATCTGTGAATGCTATTGACATTTCCGTTGAAGGGGTACTATCCAGTGTTTGTGCGCCGGATGAAACACCATTTATTACATGGTGAAGGAGTCTAGAAATTCATGCCTGGAGACCCATGCAAAGGGCATATTTCTATGTGGCTCTTTTTTATTGTTTTTACAATCAATTGATAGAACAACTGGTGGATTACCATTCTGTCATCAGTAGTTACTGAAAATGTTTGTTCTGTACCTGCAGAGCTCCAGCATTTGCAGAAGAGATATTTGGTGGGGAGATTGGAGAGGGTGAAGAAGTGAAACCACCAGAGAAGTCCTTTTGGGCTAAATATGTGAGTTATTTGTACCCCATACTTATCCCCTGATCTTGAGCACACTGGATTCTGAAATTAAAAAAATAAGACAACGGTGATTAGTTGGGATCATTGAATATGTCGTAAACATCATTGTAGATAGTTCGTTTTTCCTTCAAGTTTGTCAAACATTTGTCTTTATTTTTCTTCTTTTTCTGTGAAAAAAAAAATAGCCATCTCACATGGATCAAAGTTTTTCCCTATTGCAAACACTAGAAATCTGTATACAAATCCAAGTAGGGCATATTTATTTCAGTTCTGAAGAAAGTTTTCCAACAATTGTTTCTTCGCTTCTTGTATTGCAGTGGATGTACTTGATTCCTCTTGGGCTCATTGTCATGAATGCCATGACTCAAGCTATGAACATGCCTGATGAGCAAGCTGCTGGGCAATCTGGTTCCCAAGCTCAACAGCAGCGTGTGCCGAGCTCTGCTGTGAGAAGAAGATGATAAGTAAGAACCTCACTAACTTAATTTTGGGCAATAATCTCTAATTGGCACTGACCAGCT
>JAJIYU010016535.1:0-12133 GCA_030144865.1 Tinospora cordifolia | reverse complement strand
GAACAAGATGACAATTCAACTCTTGTTTCTTGGGATGAGTTGAAGTGTGAGCATGGGGGGTTTATATAGGCTTCAAAAGTGTATAGAATGGCAAGTTTGTGGTGCTCTCATATAAGAAACTCACCAATCCTTCAAAATTTCATGCCTCCCAAGCACAAGAGATTAGCAAGTGATTTTTTTGGAAATTTTTGGGATTTTAGAAACCAATTTTTGGATTTTTGAAGTATTTTTATTAATTTAATTCGAATTTTTGATTATTTAATTCGGAGCATCGAATATCAACCATCGGATCGTCCTCAAGATTTCGTTCGTGATCAAGATCGGGCGAATGGAACGTCGGCCGTTGGATCTCCTCGATCGCAGCACTGGGTTCGTGATTGAGATTAGGCGGGTGAGATCTGGAACGTTCGATCATCCTTGATTGCAGCACTCGATTCGCGATTGATGGATCGCACTTTTCTAGGCCGTCGGATGATCATCGGATGCTACGTTCGGATCGTGATCGCGATTAACGAATCTTGTTCGGGCCGTCAGATGATCCTCGAGACACGCATATTGCGATCGGAGAAAACGAGTTTGATTTGGACCGTCGGATCGACCTCGATCGCAGCACGTTCATGATCACGATCTTGCGCCTGTGATTTGGGCTGTTGGATTGAAACAATCGATTGTGAGCCGTTCGATCTTGGCGATTCGGTGCATCCGGGCGTTGGTTAAGGCCTTGATCGTGACCGTGAGATTTCAGATCCTACGGATGATGGATTTCTGGCCGTTGAATCGTGTTTGTAATACCAAAATCACTCTTCTAAGTTGCTATTATCCGAAATTTTGCCAATTAAACACTTCCTAATTGATAAAAACTTGATTTTCTCGTGTATTCCTTTTTATTTTGATGATTTGCTAATATTTTCCCTTTTCTAATTTATTTAATATTGTATTTATTAGATATTTTTCCATTTCTTTAATATCTTTAATTAAATAATTCGTATTTACCATTTTCATGTATTTTTATTTATTTCATATTTCATTTTCAAATAATAATTTATGTAATTATACACTAATGCTTTATTTGTTTTTAATAGATACACGCACACTACATTTTTATAAATTTTTCTATGTACCTATTCCCATAATATGTAGCATTAACATTTATTATGCTTACACACACATTATTCATTCACATATTAGCCAATATGTGTAACTACTTTATTTCTATTTATTTCTTAAGCAACTTCTTAAATTTCATAATTAATTCTACTAAATTGTAATTTTCATTAAATTATCAAATTAAGGTCTTATTTGCTTAATTTTTTATTATATCTCCAATATATTTTATTTTTTTATGTGCCAACTCACAATTTGCTCCAAAATTTTTTTAAAATCTCTGGAATTAATTCACTTAACTTATTTTATTTATTTTAAATTATTTGACAAAATTCTGGGGTATTACATTATTATCACCATCATCTTTGTTAAATCATAGATTCTAGAATCATAAAATAAATTTTAGAACATGAGACTAAAATAAATAAATTTAGCATACGATCAAACTGAAAATTCAATCATGGAGTACTCACAATCATGCATCACATATTGAAATAAAACCTAAACATGATACCAGACATGGCTTGATCAATATGCATGCATAAATTCAAATATGAATCAAATCTAGAACTAAAAATTATTTTAGAATGCTAGAACTGAAAATCTTTTGATTTTAAAACCATACACACAATGAACATGCTAGAACTTTGAATAAGAAAAAGGGGTGTAAGAGAAATCACTTCCACCTTGTGTTGCTTTCTCCCCAAAGTTGAAGCAATGGCTCTCAAAGCCCAAACACCAAGAGAATCACCCAAAACCAATTTCCAACCCAATGAACTTCTCACACACAACAGGGAAAGGAAAGTGAGAAGGGGAGCTAAGAAGAGGGCTTAGAGAACAAGATGACAATTCAACTCTTGTTTCTCGGGATGAGTTGAAGTGTGTGAGCATGGGGGGGTTTATATAGGCTTCAAAAGTGTATAGAATGGCAAGTTTGTGGTACTCCCATTATAAGAAACTTGCCAATTCTTCAAAATTTCGTGCCCCCCAAGCACAAGAGATTAACAAGTGATTTTTTTAGAAATGTTTGGGATTTTAGAAACCAATTTTTGAATTTTTGAAGTATTTTTATTTATTTTCGGTTATTTAATTCGGAGCATCGGATCTAAACCGTCGGATCATCCTCGAGATTCTGTTCGCGATCAAGATTGGCCGGGTGGAACGTCAACCGTTGGATCTCCTCGATCGCAGCACTGGTTCGCGATTGAGATCAGGCGGGTGAGATCTGGAACGTCTGATTAACCTCGATTGTAGTACTCGGTTCGCGATTGATGGAACACCCTTCTCTGGGCCGTGGGATGATCATTGGGTGTTGTGTTCTGATCGTGATTGCGATTAACGAATCTTGTCTGGGCCATCAGATGATCCTCGAGACACGCATGTTGCGATCAGAGAAAACGAGTTTGCTATGGACTGTCAGATCGACCTCGATCATTGTGTGCGGTCCGATTTCGTGATTTCGATTTGCGCCTTCAATCCCGATTGTCTGATTATCCTCGAGTTCTGTGTGCGATGATCATCAAGATGAAATTACAGATCATGTCCGTTCGCGATCAACGAAACACAATCGAACCGTTAGATCATCCTGATGGTTTCTGGGCCGTTGGATCTCAGTTATTCGGTGCTCCTGGGCCTTGTTTTGGGCTTTGATCGTGACCGTGAGATTTTAGATCCTACGGATGATGGATTTCTGGCTGTTGGATCGTGTTTCTAATACCAAAATCACTATTCCAAGTTGCTATTATCCAAAATTTTGCCAATTAGACATTTCCTAATTGATAAAAACTTGATTTTCTTGTATATTTCTTTCTATTTTGATGATTTGCTAATATTTTTACCTTTCTAATTATTTAATATTGTATTAATCATATATATTTCTATTTCTTTAATATTGTTAATGCTAATAATTAAATAATCTACATTTTTTCATTTTCATGCATTTTCATTTATTTCATATTTCATTTTCAAATAATAATTTATGTAATTATACACTAATGCTTTATTTATTTTTAATAAATACATGTACACTATATTTTTCTATGTACCTATTTCCATAATATGTAGCATTAACATTTATTATGCTAACACACACCTTATTCATTCACACATTAGCTAATATGTATAAATACTTTATTTTTATTTATTTCTTAAGTAATTCCTTAAATTTCATAATTAATTCTACTAAACCTTAATTTTTATTTAATTATCAAATTAAGGTCTTATTTGCTTAACTTTTACTATATCTCTAATATATTTTATTTTTCATGTGCCAACCCACAATTTGCACCAAAAATTTTATTAAAATCTTTGAAATTAATTTACAAAATTCTAGGGTATTACATAGGAAGTGTCTAATTAGAATTTTCAGATAATAGCAACCTTAAAAATCAAATTTGGTAATTAGAAACTGCATCCAACGGTCCAAAACAAATCTGCAAAATCCAACGAATGAAATCGAAGCCCAAAATAGTGCCCAGGAGCACCGAATCATTAAAATCAACGACTAGGAAGATCTAATAATCTTGAGGATCTACAATCCAACAGCCCAGATTAAGAGCGCACCAAACACCCTAAAACACTGGATCACCATAGATCAGACGATCTGAAATCAACACATTCGATCCAACGGCCCAGATTCGAGATATCTCTGATCAATCACGTCACTCAAGGTCCACCAAATGGCCCAGATTGAGGCAATCTGAGAGGATCACGAATGGGTGCTCCGATCGAGGAAATCGGATGGCCAAAAATGATCAGGGACGATCGGACAATCAGAACAAGTTTCATTCATTGCAAAACACGTGTCTCGAGGACAATCCAAGCGTCCAAAGAAAACTCGTTAATCAGAGATCGAGAACCAACACTGTGCTCGAGGAAATCAGACGGCCTAGATTCATGCTCCTCTAACATCAAGGATCCCCAACACTATGCTCGAGGAATATCGAACAGCCCAGATGTGATCTGCCCGATCGGAGTACGTACGTGTGATACGAGGAAGATCCAACGGTTCCAATACGCGAGAGAAATCACTTCCACCATGTGTTGTTTTCTCCCCAAAGTTGAAGCAATGGCTCTCAAAGCTCAAACACTAAGAGAATCACCCAAAACCAATTCCCAACCCAATTAATTTCTCACACACAAGAGGGAAAAGAAAGTGAGAAGGGGAGCCAAGAAGAGGGCTTAGAGAACAAGATGACAATTCAACTCTTGTTTCTTGGGATAAGATGAATTGTGAGCATGAGGGGTGTTTATATAAAGTTCAAAAGAGTGGAGAATGGCAAGTTTGCGGTGTCATCTTGTGAGAAACTTGCCAATTCTTCAAAATTTCGTGCCCCCCAAGCATAGGAGATTAGCAAGAAATTTTTTGGAAATTTTTGGGAATTTAGAAACTGATTTCTCAAATTTTTGGAGTATTTAATCGATTTTTTTGGATTTTCGGATAATAATCTCTGAGCAACGAATTGGAGCCGTCGGATCTTCCTCGTATCACGCATACGTACTCAAATCGGGCGAATTGCATCTGGACAGTTCGATATTCCACAAGCACAGCGTTTGATCTTCGATCGTTAGAGGTGCGTGAATCTAGGCCGTCCGATTTCCTCGAGCGTTGTGTTGGTTCGCGATTTTCGAATATCGAGTAGGGCTTAGAGAACAAGATGACAATTCAACTCTTGTTTCTTAGGATAATATGAATTGTGAGCATGAGGGGTGTTTATATAGAGTTCAAAAGAGTGGGGAATGGTAAGTTTGGGGTGTCATCTTGTGGGAAACTTGCAAATTCTTCAAAATTTCGTGTCCCCCAAGCATAGGAAATTAGAAAGAAATTTTTTGGAAATTTTTGGGAATTTAGAAACTGATTTTTTGAATTTTTGGAGTATTTAATCAATTTTTTTCAGATTTTTCGGATAATAATCTCAGAGAAATGGATCGGTGTCATCGGATCTTCTTCGTATCACGCATACGTACTCAGTGTAATACCCTGAAGATCTATGAGACGTCCACGTTACTAGTGAACAACGAAAGTGGAATAACAAACTCAAGAAAAGAATAAAACAGGCCAAAACGACTAGACAATCACGTATCATAAGTCTAAAATAGTGTAAGGGTGATACCAATCCGAGAAGCGCAAGAAATGACGAAGAAAAACATCGAATACCAGAGATTTCATTTTAGTGACCGCGATCGTCCTATAGTGACCGCGGTCAGTGCAGGAGAAACCCAGAAAAGAAGGAAAGAACACCACTTTGGTAACCGCGGTCGATCATATAGTGACTGCGGTCATCGCCATAAAAACCCAGAAATGAACAGGAGAAATTCATCTGGTGACCGCGGTTCGTGAAATGGTGACCACGGTCATCAAACGAAAAACCCAAAAATAAATGATGCACAACATTCTGTCGATCGCGGTAATCACACAGTGACCGCGGTCATTGCATAGTGACCGCGGTCATGCTACAGTGACCGTGGTCATGCTACAGTGACCGCAATCATTCGTCGAATTCTATATAAAGAAACGTACGCAGAAAACCCTAGATCTGGAAACTTTTCGCCGCAACTTACTCATTTCTCCCTTTAGCTCTCTTCTAACTCGTTTTGCTTCGTTTTTGAGTGTTCTATTGGGTTCTAAGGGTGGTTTGAGCTCTTTCAAACCATTATCTACTATCTTCAAGCTCAGATCCGTCGAAAACAACATCAACAAGGGTGGATTTGAGATGAAGCAAGCTTGGGAAGAGGGTTTCTGCTAAGGTAAACCTCGAAACCTTCTTGAAATCTTGTTTTCTTAGCCTTCTAAACCTTTTTCTACAAGTGAAAACCGTTTTCATTGAGTTGATATGTGTTTTAAACTAAAAGACCAAGCATTGAGTGTTAAGCACATGTCGCCAAACTCGGCGACCGCGGCAATGCGACATTCACTAGTGTTTCCCGTTTTGTATTGATTTGGTGCATTGGAAACACATGTGCCATGAACACAAACCTTAGGGTTTTAGTTAGGCCATGTGTGCCTTAGACTCACGCATTTTGATTGTTTTAAAACCTATAGATTGATAATTGAGGCGTGCACGGCGAGGGACATGGCACAAGCTTGAGGAGTGCAAATGTGGGTGTGATTTTCTTACTCCTTAGCCTTATCCAAATTTTGAATGCTTAACATGATGTTTGCTAGCTTAAGATACCATTAGAAGCATGCTAGGACTTGCTTGATTGATCTGGTTGGAATTGTTTGGTGTATGCCCTTGATACATGATTGCTTGTGCCATAGCATGCTAGATAGAGATTCCTATGAGATGAATTCCATGAATGGTTGATAGCACTCATTTTGACTTGCTTGAAATGATTCATTGATAACTGAATATGATTTGGAATGACATGTAAGATTAAAGAACATTAAATTAAGATTAATGAATCCACGTACTGGCACGGTGACCGGCCTTAGGGTGTCATCGTGGGTGTCCCTACCCGAGCTGACTGCGACAGCTGATAGTGTCTTCGGACGGAGAGTCACTGCGGACTTCCATCCTTGGATCGTGGTCCCGAAGGTAATCGGCCCTCGGGCGTTACCCCGGATTTGCTCCTGGACCACACAGGGGATACCGAGGGTTATAGACTCTTTCGGTCTTAGATGACAACAAAACAAGAAATTGTGTGAAACGCCTAATGTAATGAAAGCAATTGCATGTTTTGTATTTTGTTTGTATAATGCTAGTGATGTATAGGGATGATCTACTGGGCTCTCGAGCTCACCCCATTTTTCCATTGCAGGTGATCAGTGACACTGCAGGAGTAGGTCAGCACATGGGCTGTCATTTTGGGTAGTGACCTCGTAGGGAGGTTGTTACGGTTTTGTTCAGTATTATTTGAATTTTTCTTTGTTCCATTCTGTTGTAAATATATTGTTTTAGAGTTTATAGTGAACTGGGCATGTGCCCTTCTTTTATTTTGAACTATTTCACTTGTGAATTATATATTTTGGAACTTAGGCCCCTTGGGCAATGTTTTATTGTCATTCCATGTTTTGAAACTGGGTTTGAAATGTTATTCCGTTGCAAAATGCTTTATTTGGCCAAATATGAAATCACTATGGATTTATGAACGAGTTGGATTCCGCTGCATGTATTTTAAATGAATTTCATGTCTACCAAAAGAAACCATTGTTTGATGGCCATTGTACATTTTAATTTTTCACATCATAGCCTATTTAATAGAAAGATATGAAGCTGAGATTGAGAAAGAAAGAAAACGAACCACGTGGCCTCCGGCTCTCGGCGAACGAACGAACGAACTAGTGTGCGCCGTCTTCGCTCGCGGCCCAAGCGACGGACCATTGCAACGGACACGGAGATGATTGACCGGGAGTCGGGGTGTCACACTTAGATCAGGTAGATTGCATCTGGACAATTTAATATTCCTCGAGCACAGTGTTTGATCTTCGATCATTAGAGGTGCGTGAATCTGGGTCGTCCGATTTCCTCGAGCACTGTGTTGGTTTGCGATTTCTGAATAATGAGTTTGCTTCGGACGCTCAAATTGTCCTCGAGACATGCATTTCACGATGAACGAAACTCGTTCTAGTCGTCCGATCATCCTCGATTGTTTTTGTCCATCCGATTTGCCTCGATCGGAGTACACGTTCGCGATCATCTCAACAAGGCTTTGATCTAGACCATCCGATCATGCTTGATCATAGCGTGCGGTCCGATTTTGCGATCAACGAAACTCTTTCTGGCCCTTTGATATTCCTCGAGTTATGGATGCGAATTTCTGGTCGTTCGATCTGGCTGATTCGGTGTTCTCGTGCGTACGTGCGGACTTGATCTGGGCCGTTGGATTGCAGATCGTGAGGATTATTTGATCCTAGCCGTTGGTTGTGGTTTCTAATACTAAAATCACTATTCTAAAATGTTATTATCCGAAAATTGCTAATTAGTGTAATACCCCAAAATTTTGTTAAATAATTTAAAATAAATAAAATAAGTTAAATAAATTAATTTCAAAAATTAATTGGGTGCGAATTATAGGTTGACACATGAAAAATAAAATATATAGGAGACGTGATAAAAAAATTAGGCAAATAAGACCTTAATTTGATAATTAAATGAAAATTACAATTTAGTAGAATTAATTATGAAATTTAAGGAGTTGCTTAAGAAATAAAGTATATATATATGCATATAGGTTAATATGTGTATGAATAAGGTGCGTGTTAGCATAATAAAATCAAGGCAATTAAAGGTAAAGAAAAATTCAACTTATTAATAAAAGAAAGTACATAACTTTGTTATGTGAACTAGTACATCGTTGATCAATAATCTCAAAATAGAAATACTAACTTTCAACAAAAGTCTTAATCAAAAATTGGGCAACATGCCCTTACATTGAAAGGAGACTTTTAAGAAAATAGAAACTTGCTAAAACAAAAACCATCTAATTTCCATAGCCTTCATAATTTAATTTCTTGAAAAATAAGAGAGGAAGGGGTGAGCACAAAGCTCAGTGGATCCTTTTCAAACAACCATTTTTCAAACTCAAAATAATAACACATTCATATTTCAAACACTTGCATATATTAGGCATTTCAAGCATCCATTTGTTTAAAGTTGAGATTTTAGACTAAAAGGGTTTTTGAAGCCCTTGATGTTCTTAACAAAGTACCTCCTTAGAGTGAAATATGGCTTTTCTTAGCCAATTTTATTGAACTTTTGGACTTCAAGGGACATTACCCACCAACCAAGTACTTTGGTCTTAAAACCATATGAACTACTCATATGAAAAGAACATCCATAGCAATCCACATATGTGCTATGGTGGTACGTGGTTATTATCACCATCATCTTTGTTAAATCACATAATCTTGAATCATAAAATAAATTTTAGAACATGAGACTAAAATAAATAAATTCATCATAAGATCAAACTGAAAATTCAATCATGGGGCACTCACAATCATGCATCACATATTGAAATAAAACCTAAACATGATACTAGGTATGACATGATCAATATGCATGCATAAATTTAAATATGAATCAAATTTAAAACTGAAAAATATTTTAGAACACTAGAACTGAAAATCTTTTGATTTTAAAAACATACACACAATGAACATGCTAGAACTTTGAATAAGAAAAAGGGGTGTTTAAGAAATCATTTCCACCTTGTGTTGCTTTCTCCCCAAAGTTGAAGGAATGGTTCCCAAAGCTCAATCACCCAAAACCAATTCCCAAACTAATAAACTTCTCACACACAAGAGGGAAAAGAAAGTGAGAAGGGGAGCCAAGAAGAGGGCTTAGAGAACAAGATGACAATTCAACTCTTGTTTCTTGTGATGGGATGAATTGTGAGCATGGGGGGTGTTTATATAGAGTTCAAAAGATTAGCAAGAAATTTTTTTTGGAAATTTCTGGGAATTTAGAAACTGATTTTTTTGAATTTTTGGAGTATTTAATCGATTTTTTTGGATTTTTCGGATAATAATCTCGAATCTGCATATCAGAACCGTTGGATTTTCCTCGCATACGTACTAGGATCAGGAGGATCGCATCTGGGCTGTTCGATATTCATCGAGCATCGTGTTGGATCCTTGATCGTTAGAGGAGCGTGAATCTAGGCCATCCGATTTCCTCGAACGCGGTGTTAGTTCGCGATCTCTGATTAACGAGTTTGCTTTGGACGCTTGGATCGTCCTTGAGACACGCGTTTCGCAATGAATGAAACTTGTTCTGACTGTTCGATCATCCCTGATCGTTTCTGGCTATTCGATTTCCTCGATTGGAACATCCATTCGCGATCCTCTCAGAGTGCCTCGATCTGGGCTGTTTGATGGACCTCGTATGACGTGATTGATGAGAGATATCTCGAATCTGGGCCATTGGATCGAATGTGTTAATTTCAAACCGTCCGATCTGTGGTGATGCGGTGTTCAGGGTGTTCGGTGCGCTCTTGATCTGGGCCGTTGGATTGCAGATCATGTAGATTGTTCGATCCAAGCCATTGATTTCAATGATTCGGTGCTCCTGGGCACTATTTTGGGCTTTGATTTCATTCGTTGGATTTTACAGATTTGTTTTGGACCGTTGGATGTAGTTTCTAATTACCAAATTTGATTTTTAATGTTGTTATTATCCGAAAATTGTTAATTAGACACTTCCTAATTGATAAAAACTTGATTTTCTTGTATATTCCCTTCTATTTTGATGATTTGCTAATAGTTTTTCCTTCCTAATTTATTTAATGTTGTATTTATTAGATATTATCCTATTTCTTTAATATCTTTAATTAAATAATCCATATTTACCATTTCCATGTATTTTTATTTATTTCATATTTCATTTTTAGATAATATCTTATGTAATTATAAATTAATATTTATACAATGTTTTATTTATTTTTAATAAATACATGTACACTACATTTTCATTTGATTATCAAATTAAGGTCTTATTTGCCTAATTTTTTTTATTATATTTCCAATATAATTTATTTTTTATGTCCCAACCCACAATTTGCATCCAAAATCTTTGAAATTAATTATTTAACTTATTTTATTTATTTTAAATTATTTGACAAAATTCTGGGGTATTACAATTTTTTATTATAACAACCCACCGCCACCGCCACTGGGACCCACACCCACGTCATGGCACATCATGGCTCGTCCTGGCGTTGTTACTTACAAGGTAATGTTCCCCCCCTTGGAATTTTATTTCACCTCCGTGGAGTTTTGAACCCATGACCTAGGGGATAAGTACATTGTTCTTGCAACATCCACTACCATTGGGCAAAGTAGTTCAATGGTAGTGGATGCTGCAAGAACAATGTACTTATCCCCTAGGTTATGGGTTCAAAACTCCACGGAGGCCAAATAAAATTTCAAGGGGGAAACAGTATCTTGTGAGTAACAATGCCATGACGAGCCATGATGTGCCATGATGTGGGTATGGGTCCTGGTGGCAGTGGCAGTGGGTTGTTACAATAAAAAGGTAGTGGATGTTGCAAGAACAATGTACTTATCCCCTAGGTCATGGGTTCAAAACTCCACAGAGGCGAAATAAAATCCCAGGGGGGGGGGAATAGTACCTTGTGAGTAACAATGCCATGACAAGCCATGACGTGGGTGTGGGTCCCGGTGGTGGCGGCGATGGGTTGTTACATACTGTTGCTGTCGTTGCTGCTACTCCAGGTAGCTGCTGCTGTTGAACATGAAAAACGAAGAAGAATTCCATGTAGGAAAAATGAGCAGAGAACAGGGGTGACGAGGAAACGTGTGTGTGAGTGTGATTGCAGTTACTGTGAACCGTGAACCGTGAACAGGGGAGGAATTGGAGATGGTGGTTGCCCAGTTGCGGTCTGTGAGGCAAAAGAATGAAGATGAAACAACTGTACTGCTATGAGACACGATCAGAGGAAGAAAAAGGAAAAACGGAGCAATGATGCTCTGTTGCTACTGCAACAGCAACAACAATGCTACACAAACAGAGGAATGACAAGAAACGGGTAGCTATTGTGAGTCGTGCGTTGGAATTGGATGACTGAACATGGTTGGAAATGAAGAAGACCAACTTGCTGGTTCTGCAATCTGCTGCTGCTGATACTCCGGGCAGCTGTTGAGAACCGTGAGAGGAAGAGGATGGTCGTGCGGAGGAAAAGAAGGAAGAACAGAACCGTGCTGCTGTAATGGAGACGGTGAGTGGTGCGAGCGGGGTGTGTGCGTGATGTAGTTGCAGCGGCCATGAAACAAGAACAGAGGAACAATGGAATAAAGGTGAGTTGGATTGATCTTAATTTCGTTGCTGGAGATCAATTTAGTGTGGTTGACTTGATTCCATTGTAGCCGACCATTGAGACAGAGAGAAGCTGGTGGTGTTGTAACACCCCAACCCCCACATTCTTTGATTTGAGTTTTGGACAACCACCATTATTCTGACGGTAGACTTAACCAATTGGCGGGTCGGGCCGGTGTTACTTTACAAGTGACACACACTTGACTTTCTATTTTTCAATACCACATGCCTTAGAATAAATTCAATAGTAC
>JAJIYU010016534.1:0-12163 GCA_030144865.1 Tinospora cordifolia | reverse complement strand
ATTTTTGGAAGAAAATATATGAATATAATGCATAACATGGGATATCATAGCCAAAAATACAAGGATATGTGCAATTTTTGATGAAAACAAGATTAGAAAGTCAATTTGGATTAAGATTTGGCAAAAAATCCAAAAATAGAACATGAAATTCGGCTGAAAATCATATAAAAGTAACTTAAAACATATCCAACAGTTGTAAACCGTAGATTCGAATCCAATCTCGCGATCCGATGGCCGCAAGATGATCCACAGCAACCCCCGAGCGCACAGGATAACGAAGATCGAACGGACGGAGATGATCGAGGATGATCGGACGGCCGTGATCAAAGCCGCGAAACCACGATCACGAAGACGCACGGTGCGACTTCACGCGCGCCAATCTCGACCCTCCGATCAGATTCGTGTGCGTGTCTCGAGGATGATCTGATGCATTGAATATTAGTTGAATCATAAAATATGAAAAAAATGCGAAAATCAACAGAAAATTTGCCGAAAATACTGAAAAATCGAGATAAATACCAAAAATTATTTTTTAAATTTTGAAAAAAATTTGAAAAATACTTATTTTCCCTTTAAAATTAGGAAATACGAAATTGTAGAGAATTTAGGTGTTTTATTCCAAGAGAAACTCAAAAATTTTTATTTTTCCCCATTTGAAAACCTATATAAACCCCCATAGGCTCTCACTTCCCTCATTCCAAAAATAAGAGTTGAAATTTTCTCTTAGTTTCTCTAAGCCCTCTTCTTGGCACCTCTTCTTAGCACCTCTTCTTACATTTCTTTCTTCTATCTTGAGTGTGAGAAGTTTTCTCTTGGGTTGGAGAATTAATTTGGGTGATTTACGTTGGCCCTAAGTACGTGGGGAAATTGCTGTAGAAATTTTTGAAAAAAACGTCACAAGGTAGAAATGATTTCTAGAACACCCTTCTATTTTTATTTAAATTTATGGCATACTCATTGTTTGTGTGTTTTTCACTGAAATCAAAGATTTTCAATTTCAGTTTTAGAATTTTAAAAGTTTATTTTAGTTTTTCAGTTTTGATTCATGTTTAAGCAATTATATCATCCATGTCATGTTAATATCATGCTTAGGTTTTTAAATTAAAGTATGATGCATGTTTTATGAGTGTTTCATGAATTGATTGTGTATATTCTAAATTTTAGTTTGATTTCATATTCTGAAATTTATTTTATGAGATCATGATATGAGAGTTAAGCAGAGACGATGGTGTTAATAACCACGTACCATCATAGTGGTCAAGGCAACGCTATGGATGTTCTTTTCATATGAGTTAGGTCATATGGTTTTCAAACCTAAATACTTGAGGGACGTGTACCACAGTACCTTGTGTAACATCTCAAAAAGTTCATATAAAATTTAAATTTTCACTTAGAAAATCATACGGAATTGACGAATGCGAATTTTGGCAAGTCATAGTTTACCCGAATGAGGAATAAAAATCAATTCAATGGATTTTTGGAAGAAAATATATGAATATAATGCATAACATGGGATATCATAGCCAAAAAATACAAGGATATGTGAAATTTTTGATGAAAACAGGTTAGAAAGTCAATCGAGATCAAGATTTGGCAAAAATCCGTAAAGAAAGCAAGAAATTCGATTGAAAAATTAAAAAAATAAACTTAAAATACATCCTACGGTCCACAATCGATCTGCCAAAATCCAACGAACGGGATTAAAACTAAACCGAACGCCCGGGTGCACCGGATCATCAAAATCCAACGACTAGAGATCTGTGTACGAAACTTGAGGATGATCGTGCGGCCAGAATAGAATTCGTTGATCGCGAATTGAGATCTGCACACTGTAATCGAGGATCATCCGACGGTCGAGATTAGAGCCGCCTTGGTTAATCACGAACAGTGTTGTGCTCGAGGATCATCCAACAGCCCAGATCAAAGTCTTTTTGGATAGATCGCAAACCATGTTGTGCTTGAGGATCATCCAACGGTCTAGATCGAAGTCGTTTTGGATTGATCACGATGTTGATGGGCTCGAGGAAAATCCAACGGCTAAGATCAAAGGTCTGATTTTTTGTTGATCGATCCGAGGTTAATCTGACGACCGAGATTAAAGGATCCCAGATTAAAACAAAAATTTTGGAAAAATTACCAAAAAATACAAAAAAATAACGGAAATTATCGAAAAATATGTTTTTAATTTCGAAAATTATTTCTAAAATCCGAAAAATACTCATTTTGCTCTAAAAATTAGAAAGTACAAAATTAAGGAGAATTAGAGTGTTTTATTCAAAGAAAAACTCAAAACTTTCTAATTTTCTCCCTTTGAAAACCTATATAAACCCCCCTAGGCTCTCAATTTCATTCATTCCAAAAATAAGAGTTGAATTTTCCTCTTGTTTTCTCTAGGCCTTCTTCTTGGCACCTCTTCCCATCTTTCCTTCTTGTGTGTGTGAGAAGTTCTTCTCTCGAATTGGAGAATTAAGTTTGGTGATCTTCATTGGCACTAGTACATGGGGGGAATTGCTAGCGAAATTTCGGAAGAAAGCGTCACAAGGTGGAAGTGATTTTTAGAACACCCTTCTGTTTTTATTTAAATTCATGGCATGCTCATTGTTTGTATATTTTTCACTGAATTCAAAGATTTTCAACTTCAGTTCTAGAATTATACATGTTTATTTAAGTATTTCAGTTTTGATTCATGTTTGAGCAATCATATCATTCATGCCATGTTAATATCATGCTTAGGCTTTTAAATTATAGTATGATGCATGTTGTATGAGTGTATCATAAATTGACTATGTATATTTTGAATTTTAGTTTGATTTCATATTCTGAAGTCTATTTTATGAGATCATGATATGATATTAATTTAAGACGATAAAGATAATAACCACGTACTATCATAGTGGTCAAGGCGACACTATGGATGTTCTTTTCATATGAGTTAGGTCATATGGTTTTCAGACCTAAGTACTTGAGGGTCGTGTACCACTGGTTGGTCACCATGTGTGACGAGTTGATGCCGACATATGCCACTAACGGGTTGATGCCGAGTGGGCCCTATTTACTTAGTTAAGAACATCAAGGGATTAAAGACCTTTTTGGTCTGAGACTCCACTTAAACAAATTATTTTTTGAAATGCCTAATGATTGCAAGTGTTTGAATTATGATTGTGTTATGAGTTTGGATATGAAAGATTGTTGTTTGAAAAAGATCCACTGGGCTATGTGCTTACTCCTCCCTTTCTTATTTTTTAGAAACATGAAACCCATAAAGCAGTTGAATATAGATAGTCCTTAGAAAGTTTCTACAATATTATACTTTTTGAATTTTTTAGGGCATATTGCCTAAAGTTTTTATGCTTTTCTACTAAAAAGTATTTTGAAGTCTTCCGCTGTAACAATTAATTCTTTTTTTGAAGAGTTTAGTACTTTCAATTTCTATTATGAATAAAATAGTTTGAATTTCTTTATCTCTTTTAATTTTCCTTGATTTTATTAAAACTTTTATTTTTGAATTTTATACAAAGGCACGAGATATTGAAAAAGAAAAGAACAAGTGTGTGTCACTTGTAATGTAGCACCGGCCCAATTCATCATTTTGTTAAGTCCACTGTCAAGAGAATGGTGGCCATGTACACTGCTTAAAGATGTAGGGGTTGGGGTGTTACACCTTATGAGTTACCACATGTAACAGGTTGATGCGAACACATATCACTAACAAGTTGATGCTGAGTGGGCCCCGTTTACCTAGTTAAGAGCATTAAGGGATTGAAGGGCCTTTTGGTCTGAGACTCGACTTAAACAAATTGTTGTTTGAAACGCCTAATGATTGCAAGTGTTTGAATTATGATTGTGTTATGAGTTTGAATATGAAAGATGATTGTTCGAAGAGGATCCACTGGGCTATGTGCTCACTTCTTCCTTTCTTATTTTTCAGGAACATGAATCCATGGAGTAGTTGAATATAGATAGTCCTTAGAATGTTTCTACAGTATTATATTTTTATTTTTTTGAATTTTTAGGGCATGTTGCCCAAAGTTTTTATACTTTTCTACTGAAAAGTATTTTTGAAGTCTTCTGCTGTAACTATTAGTTCTTTTTGAAGAGTTTAGTATATTCAATTTCTATTATGAATAAAATAGTTTAAATTTCTTTCTCTTTTAAATTGCCTTGATTTTATTAAAAATTTTGTATTCTTGAATTTTATACAAAGGCACGAGATATTGAAAAGAAAAGAAGAAGTGTGTGTAACTTGTAATGTAGCACCGACCTAACTTGTTATTTTGTTAAGTCCACTGTCAAGAGAATGGTGGCCATGTACACTGCTTAAAAGATACGGGGGTTGGGGTGTTACAACAACCTTGTTGCCAGTGAGTGAGGAGAAGAACGAGTAGCAGCTCGTCCATTGGGTGTTGCTGCCAAAAAGAAGAATAACACACAAACAACTGCGTTTTGTGTGCATTATGTTGCTACTATTTTGGATGAAGAAACCCTGCTACGTTCTTGTTCATGAAGAAGAAGAAGACGAACTGAAGAAGAGGAACCTTGCTACTAGTCTGTGCTATCTATGAGAAAGGAGAAGAAATGCAACAGCTTGTGTGATCTGGATGAACAACGGAAGGACAGTCGAAGAAGGGTTGTTGCTAGTGTGCAAGAACGCATATCTAGTGCATTCTTGAGCAAGAAAGGAGAAGAAAACACAGAACCTTGCTGCTGTTGCGTTGTAGCGCGAGAAAAGTAGTTGTTGCTGCATTGCAGCGTGAGAAAAAAGAAGAAACACAACAACTTTACTGTTGTCGCGCTCACAAGAGGAAGAACACATTGGGTATGATTCGCGTGCAAGGAAAAAAATCAAACCGTGGTATAGCTTTTGATTTTAATATTCTTACATTTCGATGTTCATAGTTTAGCATTATGGATTGAATGTGTGTATTTGGATTTGCAACAGATTAGGGCATCAAATCTTGCTCCGAAGGCGAATGAAAGGGCAATGTGATACCAAGAGGTATTGAAGTTTTGAATTCTTAAATCATATGTTGTAGTTAGTTTATTAATTTAATTGAGTCGTATTGATGAGAAGAATGGGTTTCTTGAGTTAGAAATCATTTGTATGGGAAAATAGAGATGTTGGAACCTTTTTATCAAAGGATTTTTCTAGTTATAATCCTATTTTATTTATAACCGCTTGCTATACTGTTATGTGATTATATTAAATTGATGTGGAGAATGAATGCTATTTTTGGAGTTATGGAGGCTCGAGACAAGAGATTATTTATTTTGCGAATTTGTGGAAGTCTGATATTTTTTAGAGAAATATAATTCTATTAATCTTAAATCCTTGAGTTAGTAATAGTTAAAATAAATTATTTTCTGCATATAAATACAAAGGATGGAATTTGGAGGTTTAGAAATATTTTCACGTGATAATTAATATTTCTAGAATTTAGCTCAAATTTTAGATTTGGAAGTCTTATTTTATTCATAATAAATTTACTTTTGATATAAATAGATGATTTTGATATGAAAAGAAATATTATCCGAGTTTTGGGGTTTTCAAAGATCGGAGTTTGATTTTATTTTACAGCTTGATAGAAATTATTGGGAAATCCTAATTTTGATTTAAACATTAAAATGAGTAGTAGGTGTGCTAAAAAAAATTCAATGATTTTTATTTTTCAGATTAAATATTTAAGGTCTATGAAGGGCTGCACAGGGGCGCAAGGGACACGAAAAATATAGGTGGGTGTGATTACTGTACTCCCTATTATTATTTGGATTTTAAATCCTAAACATGATGATTGCTTAAATTAATTACGCATTTAGGAGCATGCTAGGATTTATTCTTGAGTGACTATTGATTGGAACGTTTGATTGGATGTTGTATAACATGATGAATGTTTAGTTACTTATATGGTTACATGTTACGTAATAAGGCATAATTTATTTGCTTTAAACTACATGGATGTTTAGTATAATTGATTTACATGTTTTGGAATTATTATTTATGATATAATGTTTTGTGATGTGACTGTGAAACTAAATAAGATTAAATTAAGACTAAAACCATTGGGATGGGTATCATTTCAAACCTCACGCCCCCGCTAGGGTCTCGAAAGGTAACTGTCCCTTGGGCATTACCTCCAAATTCGCTCTCGAACCTTTCAGTCTTAATTTTGATGAAAAAAAATAAAGTGTTTGAAACGTCTTAATGTAATGAAAGTGTTTGCATATTTTGTACTTTGGTCTAAATAATGCTAGTGATTTGTTGTATGATCCACTGGGCTGTCGAGCTCACCCTACTTTTCCATTTAAGGTAACAGTTGACACGGTGCAAGTTGACTATCTATATGTGACTCTAACTTTTTGGTGAAAACTCACAAGGGAGGTTGTTATTGTCTTTATGCACAAATTATATTTTGTAATTTAATTTGAAACAAGGCATGTGCTTTTCTTTTGGTCTGTACATTTTACATGTGATTATATGCATTGGGTTTGTTTTAGAGACCTTGGAATTGTTTAAATTTGAACTTGTGGTTTATTAGTTTACTTGAGATTTTCATTGATCCAATCTATGTACTTAGAAGCTTATTTCAAAAAAAAATCATGACTATCTAAACTTATTTTATCATTACTTGAAAGAGATGGAAAGATAGAGTGTAGCTGGAATTAAGTGGTGTGCCGGCTCTCAACGGACGAACGCCTCGCGGCTTTTCTCCCGCCTGACGGACGCACATCTCCGCACGGGTCCCGAGAGGCACGTGCAGACCGTGGCCTAGGGTGTTACAAAACACCATGATCCTGTGATTGAAATATAGAATTGGAAGTTTTAGATGTGCATTGCCATGGTGATTGCTTATATATGTGTAGATGAACATGGAACCCTAATCATACATACCCTCTTGCAACCGCATCCATCTTACTTCTCACAACAAACCCTAGCTGCCGATTGTCAAATTTTTCTTCTCCCATATGCATCTGCATTGTGCTAGTCTACCCCTAATAACAGTCTGTGGAATGTGAGAGAGGAAGAAACACATACAGTTGTCGAAGTTTGAATATCGGTAATACCAAGGTAAGGCACCCTTTTACAAAACATATCGGTTTACTATCATTATTCATGTTTATTAAGATTTACACACTCCCTTGACATAATAGGGGCACCTAAAATGTTTTGGACATTTAGTGGAGAGTTTAAAAGGTGTTCTCAAAGAAAACAAAAGGAACATGTAAGGACAAGTCCCACTGTTAGTTATGTTCCATGTTTGGAGGTTAAAAACTTAACGAGGCACAATTAACATACCACTTTGTTCGAAACCAATTACCGTTTAACATTTTCTTAGTGATAATTGTTCTTCTTAGTATAATGCTACAAAGAAAAAGTGAAAAAGTATCCCAAAAGGGCTATCGGAGGAGGAACGATCAACGAGGAGGTATAAAACACCCTTAACCATTGAAATAGTTATCTTTAAATCGTAAACTTGGTATATGGAAGTTTTAGTTACAAGGAAAATGGAAAACACGCCCAGAATGTGATTCCAAAATACCTTGCGACTACTATAGTGCTGCACATAGCACACTACAAGAATAACTCGTGTTACCGAGGTGACACTGGGAGTACCGTAGTAACACGATAAACAATTTGTTTATCAGACTTTCTGTGCACGATATTTTAACCACGATACTAAAAGACATTAGATTTAGAATCTATAATATTAAAAACATAATAAATAATAAAAAAAATATTCTATAATTCTTAAGGTCAAGAATTTCAAGCCATTGAGGCAAGGATTAGAACGTAAGGAGTAAAATAACAGGTGGATGTGGCTACCTAAACTTTTTAGTATTATTTTAGTTTGAATATGAAACATGAATGCATGTTTATTGCTATTTATTGTTTAGAAGCATGCTAGAAAATGTATGTGTTTTATATGAATGCTTGGTTGCCTTTTTTTGAATTCATAGCATGATATAAATCATGTGAATGTTTATTACAGTTTAAAATCCATGTTATGCATGCAATGTAATGATTATCATGTCTAATGTCAATATAAGCATTATGGATTGTTTATTTATATCCTTTACCATGTATTTTGGATATTAAAATTGTGAAAATGCTTATGGTCACTAATTTAAGATGATAAAGTGAATGGACCATGTACTGGCACATTGATGAGGATATTGTGGTCAGGTTCGGCATCATCGTGGGTTTTCCTAGCCCTATGCGAATCTCTAATTGAAATGGGACTCAGATTCTAAGTGAGACTTCACTCCCTCATTTGATGATCGAGTGAGACATCAGCCTTGAGATAGGGTCCACGTGTGTGAGGGGCTTTTAGGCGTTACAATGAATACTCTGTACCTAAGTTGGAATGCCGAGGAAGAATTCTTTTTGGTCTTAATGTTAACTAAAAGAATTAAATCGTTGAAATGTTTAATGTATTATAAGTGCTTGCATGTTTGTATTCTGACTATTATAATGCTCGAGATGTTTTGTGTAAGATCCACTAGGCTCTTGAGATCCCCTTACTAATTTATTTTTCAAGTAATCACTGAGGATACCTGCTCGTAGGCAAAATTGGAAACCATTGGAGTAGTGTGATGCAATCTATTGTTGAGGTCCTATAGGAGTAGCAGTTTATTTTTGTTTATAGTTGTAGGGCACGGGACTTGCATTTGATTCATATTTGTGTTTGTTAAACTAGACCATGGGGCCAAGTCTTTGTTTTATTTAACTCATTTGAACTCAGTCACGGGTTTTGCATATTTTATTTATTTCAGAATTTAATCATGTTATTGTTTTTAAATATGCCATCCCTATTTTTAAATTATGCATGATAGCATTGTCTATGTTTCAATACTCTGACATGTTGTTGGGATAGTATGAGAAAGAAAGGAACACAAAGTGACCTCCCGATTTTCGAATATTGATGGCGGGAGTAACTGCAAAATTCCATCTCAGCTAGATGAGAGATGAAGGCGCCTAGTTCACGGTGTGTGTAGTAGGATTCAGGGTTCAAGGTGTTACATTTTGGATCTGCTTGACTTGGTTATTCATTTCCTGCGCTAGATTTGGCCCTATAAGCACATGATCCTCAAGTTCTGCCCAATAGGTTGGTGATCTGTAGGGTCTCTCATAAAGAGCTTCATAGTGAGTCATCTTTGTGTGCGCCTGATAATTGTTATTATAGGCAAACTCTGCCAGGTGTAGGTACTTGCTCCAGTCGAGACCCCCTCCTTAGGGAGAAAGATGAACCTACCGGCATAGTGTTCTGAGAAACCCACTCTCAAACTGAGCTCGCCAAAAGACTATTAAGTCTTTTCACAACACCATACACAATACTATCAAAGTAATCATAAGAGAAGCAGAAGCAACTAGAACAAATAATTATAGTAGATTTTTTTTTACAAAATTCAACTATATATATATACACTCATTCTTCTAAAAGTAGCAGTAGCAAAAATGTCTAAGTCAAAATATCTATAATATTTTTCTCACTTCCTAAAAATTATATTAACTCTTAAAAAACTAAACCACGTGAGGAATCCTACCTAAATAAAAAGGTGCATTCTACGCAATGACAACCTTATTTCCTTTATCCGCAAAAAAAAGAACTTGAAATGTTAGAGTAGTGAGCCAATTTTGTCCACAACAGCTCGGTGAGTAATGTATCATAATCTATAACTTAGAACATAAATTCTATTAAACAATGTCATGTATACATGCACAATAATAATATGCAAATGAATGTAACGGTTATTTAATGTTTAGTCCATAATGCAATCGTTCACCTTCCATTCTGAAAATGGTTTTAATGCTAAAAATACTTGTTGAAGCTCTCAATAGCCTATAAGGCAATAATAAATCCACTCGAGCAGGTGTACCCGATAGTTAAGCGTATTCTCATACCATAATATAGGGATCTGCCAGCTCATACCTCATGCATGACTGCCTCAGATCCCCTATTGGAGAAAATTGATTTATAGACCTACTCAGAATGTACCCCCAAATACGACAGCCACTCGTCCTCAATGCTCTACCATATCCAATACCCTAACCCACACCTGAACTTTGAAATTTGGTGCACATTATTCCATTTAAAACTCATTTAAACATTGTAAATGCATTTCAATATGTAATAGCATTTCATTTATGAACAAAATAACAAGTTAAGTGATAAATTAGAAAACACTACTCACAAGGATGTTCAACTCCCGGTGTTCCTCTAGTGACAAATCGCATCCCAATGACGCTTGATCATGCATGATCAACGTGATTTTTTAATATCTATATGAAACTTGGCTCAAATCTAACTTTATGGTCCTTGTTCAATCAAAAGATTAACTCGGTCAATCGTGGTCTAATTATGTATTTGGTCAAACTTTGGTCAGTACAATCAATTCTAATCATGCCTAATACTCGTTGACTTATATGATATACAGGGTCAACGTGGTCAACAAGATCAATTTGTGGCAATAAGCCCTTAATATTGATGTCTTATCTTTGGTACACAACAACCAGCCATTTTTTTAAATTTGACGTTTCAATACAGTAAATAGAAAAAATTTAATTACTTCCTATGTTACACATTTTTTTCCAATAAGTCTTTCATCATGTTATATAATATTATGTAACACTTTTTTCCTGTTATTTAACATTATTTTACCCTAAATGCATTTTTTCTATATTTATTACTTAATCCTCAAATTGTATAAATATCGAATTTAATATATCAATTGACCTCCAAAAATCATAATTTCAGTGTCATTGAGTTTAGAATTTCATTTTGGACATTTCAATACTCGCCAACTAAAATTTCAATTTTAATGGGTATACCCCCTATGTGTTGACTTTCAACTACCAAATAAATTTTTAAGGTCTACAAGGGTACAAATAATGTACATATTTGTATTCTACTCATTAATATAAACACAATGATATATATATATATATATATATATTGTGTAGTTTCATTCCTAGGAAAAACACATACTAGTTTTGAGGCACACAATAAACTAATACCTTTATTAAAAACTATACTATAAAAATTGTAATTCACAATTTTTATAACAATTATGAATGGAAAAGAGGTAAAAGTAAATTATCTAAAATGTCGGATCTTCGAAAGTGTGCAACTTTTCTTTTCCTCTTTTCTTTCCTCTTCTTCTTCTTTTTTTCTCTCTTTTTCTTTCTTTCTTTTCTACCTTTCTTTTCTTCCTCTTTCTTTCCTCTTTCTCTTTTTCTTTGTCAGTGGCAAGTGAGAGTAGAATGAGGGTCATCTATAAAAAGAGGAAAAGTTTGGGTGGGTCCCTCAATATGATAAAGCTCTCCATTTCTTATTTATCTTGTTTTTTTATATACTTTCATTTATCCAAAATCCTTATCTTTACAAATCATTACAATTATCCATTTATTTTATTTGTCTTTACTTTGTATTTTTTTCATTACCATGATCCAACAAAGCATGAATATATACATACATATATACATAAACACACACACACACACACACACACACACACACACACACACACACACACACACACACACACACACATATATATATATATATATATATATATATATATATATTGTGTGCAAGAATTACTTAATTGAATTAATTCATTTCAATATATTTATTATTATTATTTTCCACTACACCACATCATACATAAATATTTTAATTTCCATTTCATTCTTCAATTATTATTTATAATTTCTCATCTAATACAATTGCTGCAAAAATCACATGCGTTAATTTATACAATTCTCATCAAATCATGTATTTTCATTTATAATTCATTAATTTATACATAAAATTACAGATCGAACTCATCAACTCAATGTCCAAAAATACAAGTTGTTACAATTTCCCTCCTTAGAATAAATTTTGCCCTTTGCTACAATAATAAAAGATCAAGAAGCAACTCTCAAAAACTCAAGGAAGTGACTCGCTATGTAGTGCTCTTGCTCCTACGTGTCTTGCTCGGCACCATGAAACGACCAACATACACGTACTATCGGTATCTCCTTGTTGCACAGTTTCTTCATAACTCGATCAATAATTGTAACATCTCAGAAATTTTATAGAAATTTTACTTAGAATATTACACAGAATTGATGAATGAAAAATTTGGCATGTCCTAGTTATCCAAGTACGGATCAAAAATCAAT
>JAJIYU010016533.1:0-12112 GCA_030144865.1 Tinospora cordifolia | reverse complement strand
TAAGTAATAAATACATAAATAATATTATCTTTAAGTGATATCAATTAATTTTATTTTACACGAAGTAATATAAACTGCATTAATTTAAACCATATGCATGAATTTATTGTCTATAACATAAATATTTATATATAATTAGCATAATAATTTAATAATCAATATTAAATAAAATTCTTATCCTAAACAACTGGATTAAACATAAAAGAAAAAATATATACTAAAAAGTGAAGAGAATAGAAATTATACCTTCTAGCAAAGCTTTTGAGTAATATAGTAAATCCTATGAGAAATAGGAGACGATCAAAGGTCAAATGATGGAAAAAAAAAATGATGATTCTTTTCGGTATTCTTGGGACTTATTGGAATAAGGTGAAAAGCTGGTTTGTGGGACTTTCCCGCTAGGAAAATAAATCACCAATTTGGGATACGTTGGAGAGTTGTGAATATATTTCACTGTTGGTTTTTTTGTAGCTTGGTAGGGAGAAAGACGAAGAAGAGATGATGGTATTATTAATTAAGAAAACAAGGCCTTGAATGTAGATTTTCATGGTGCAGTTGAGAGATGTCTTTTGATGAGAAATTGGATTGCTCTTGCTGGTTGTAATTGAGGAAGAGAGATATCACTGGTGCCTTAAGATGGAGATACGTGAATTAAAGAGTGCTTAATTATGGGGATTTGATGAATGTTATTTGGGATATATCTCACCTTATCATTGTGAAGATTAGGTTTTTCTTCAAACAAATTTTTTTTCTTATCTCTTGCCCAATCTCTCACATGGGTTGTTATTCAAAAAGAAGAAGGAAATGACATTGATTTAATAAACTACTTTTAATCAAATCAACTAATAATTTTAACTTTTGAAATTTGAAATTTTGGATGATTCTCCAAATGCAACATCACATTTGATTCCATTATTTATTTTGAATTTGTGTTTAGATCATGTAGACAATATTTGTTTAACCAAGAATCTTTACCCTAATTAACATCTTAAACTAAGATAAAAATCAAATCTTGAATTTATCTCTTCAAGGTGGTTCCATCTAAGAGTTTTCTTATGCTCCTATGTTGTTTTATTGTTTTATTATGTGATACTTGGGCCTACATCTTAACTACAATCTATTTAATTTTTGTCCATTGATTTTTTATTTATTTTTTCAATTTTATTTGCTTATTATTATTATTATTATTATTATTATCATTATTATTATTATTATTATTATTATTATTATTATTATTATTATTTTGCCCCAAGAATTAAAATTTACACTTTTCAAGTGTTTTATTTTATATTTATTATTATTCATAAAGTTTTACAAGTGCTTGGGGTATTACACGCAATTTTCAACTAAGATGTATTCAAATTGTTTTTCTTTAAGTATTGAATTATTTATAACTATTTTTACTACATGTCATGTTATTAAACATTATTTTACCATTATTGTTCATGCATACATGCATTTGTTTTCAGAATGCTAGTTATAGGTTATATGTTATTTTTACTATTCACTGAGCTACACTGCAAATTAGACTCATTACTTTCCTAACATTTCAAGTTCATCAGTAGTTGACAAAGGGAAATGTGTGATAATAGCTAGTTCCTCAGTGCTCCTTTACCTTTTTGGTTCTATCTAGAGGTGGGTCTCTTGTATGTCTATATCTAATGGTCAACTGTATTTTTGAAACGAAATAATCTGTAATATAATTGATAACTCTATGAAATGTTTGCTTACTTTCGCACTTGAATCCTTAAATTATTTTGATATTACTTTTTGTCATAATTGAAAAGGCTTAACAGTAATCGGGCAAACTTGATGTGGTGAGTGGGTTTGTTGAGTCACTATGCCGGTCGGGCTGCCCTTCAGCTTAGAAAAGGGATTGCGCAGTTATACATTATATATAATTTATATTAAATAATATTATATATATAAATAGCAATGCATATATATAGAAGATATGCGCTGTTCAAATAATAATATAAAAATTAATTTCATAAATAAAAAATATACTTTTAAATTTTTATCTTCGAAGATCTTGTTTCTTTAATTTTCAAGATATTTTCATCAAAATTGTGATTCTGTTGATAATGTGTTATAAATTTAACTAGAACTAAATAAAAAATGCAAGAAAATCTCAAAAGAAGAACAAGAATTATTCATGAACTCTAGAGAGAATAATTCTCTTTGTTGATTATTTTCATGATATAGAAGACCCCTTTATATAAATTTTTGGTATAGGGCATTATATTAGTCATAATATATATAGTTAAAACATTTAAATAATCACATTATTATAAACACTATGGGATAATATGAGTGATAAAGAATTTAATCCTTGAGATTACATTCTTATTAAAATAGAGACATTCAATATATTCATAAGATTTTTAAACTTTTATTACTACCCAATAATTTTGTAAATATTGTTGTAGTCACCAAATGTTTATAAAATAATTGACGTATCAATGCCTCGAACTTGAATTGGATATTCCATTAAATGAATATTTTAAATGTTTAATTCATAGTGGATAGAGAAGAGCGATGACCCTCATAATTCAAAAAATACATTGCCATGACAATAAAAAAGGTGTTATTATTATTTTTATTGTTTATTTTTATAAATTATATAGTAGTATTAAGTTAAAGTAAATGAATACAAACTACACCATAAATCTTAATTGTTTCCTTGTAAAAATTAAATTTAAAAAATGAAATAAAATTGTGCTTTAATAAATAAAGTAAATTTTTAAATAAAATGTAATTGTGAAATTTCAAAATTACGATTACAAAGAAAGTGTCGATTCAATTATGCGATTAAAAAATAAAAAAATAAAAAATAAAAAATGTATGCTTTTATTAAATGTGGAAAATTAGGTAGTGAAAAAGGCCTACACAACCCATGTAATCAAAGTCAAAGGACTCATGTCACACACGTGGAGAAATTAGGAACAGGTATCCGGCCAACCATATGAGCCACCTCACAAAAAATAAAATAAAATGAAATAAAATTTTTTAATACTCATGCATTGCATGCTTAAGGGCTTTGAACTTTTTTTTCTAAGTAGTTATTGAACTTTTTTTTTAAGTCGTTATAAAAAGGGTTTTTCTTTTTTCCACTAAAACTCGATGTTGATCTTTTCTTCGCTTTAATTTTCTTTTTCTTTTTCTTTTTCTTTTTCTTTTCTTTTCTTTTTTTTTTACAGTTGGTAAAATTTTACGCCAACATATTTTAGTCAGTTAATTTCCTTTTATAATCTTATTTTAAGACTATAGTGGACGATTTATTATTTTTAGTCGAACTATTAATTTTGAAATAAAAATCAACTTTTGTGTAACAGATATATAAGTCTACTAGGTCCACTTTAAAACTAAAGCAAACTAAATGGGTAACATGTTAATTTGAAGACAAAATAAGAAATTTTGAAACCGGTTATTCTTTTTTTCTTTAAGAATATTTAAGTGAGTTAAATAATATGAAACCGGTTTCTTTATTTTTCATTTAATAATTTAAAATTTCTATTTTTATATAATATGTAAGTGCTTTTGTCAAATAATATGATAGCAAGGTTATAAAGGAATTTCTATAAAAAAAATAAATGTGAGAATAATGTTAAAAGGAAAAAATTTTATTTATTGATAAGATATAAAAAAAAAGGTTTAAAAAGAAAGCATAAAGTTGGTGGGAGAAACTTTAGATATGAATCTAAACTGAAGACGCCTTCACTAGGAGAAAAAAATTTTAATCAAATAAAGGCGTCTTCATTGAAGAGGGTTAAAAAAAATTTTAATCCAAATGAAGATGTCTTTACTGAAAATACCTTTATTTCAAAAAAAAAAATTTTTTTTTCTCCCAATGTGAAGACGTGAAATTTTTTTTTTAATCCAAACGAAAGACTGAAGACGTTTTTATTTGAAAAAAATTTATAACCAAATGAAATTAACGACTCAGTTTGTGGATCATAATACTAAGATTATGTAGGAGAGATGGCTAAGTGGTTCAAGGCGTAACATTTGAACTACTATATAGGCTTTTGAGATGCATTCATTTGAAAAAAAATTAAAATAAAATGAAATGAAGGACTGAAGATACTTTTATTTAAAAAAAATTAAAATAAAATAAAATGTATTGAAAAAAAAAAAAGCAATGCTTTGAACAAAAAAAGGCAGTGCAAAAGACAACTTAAAAAAATAGAAGTGAAAACGTCTTCTAGAGGCGTCTTCATTTATGTCAAAAAACAAGAGGGTGTCTTCACTTATGTTTTTTTTTAAAAAAAAAAAAAAAATCACTGCACTATAAAAAAAATGAATCCACAACAACACTTCCTTTGGTAAATTTAAAAAACAATTCGTAATGTGCAGAAACTTAAACTTGCCCCAAAAAAACTTATTTCCTTCAACTTGTTATTAATTTAAATAACTTATTCTTACTACATAATAAAAATATTGAACATTATATTCAACATTAGACCTGAGTAATATATTCAACATTAGACATGAGTAATTAATCTACTTATTATAAATACACGATAATATTATTTTTACCTGAACACCAATAGTTTCTGATACATAAATACCTTCAAAGCTCGCTAGTACTAGAAGAATTGGTTCGGCAATTCTGGCTTTACGCGCATCTTTCTAAGCATTCATGAACGTCTTCAATTTGTTCTAGAAGTATTCTATAATTAGGCTACCTAATGTTTGAAAAAATATATTATATACAAAAAAAAGACTACATATATACCTAATCTATTTAATGTAAAGAGAATTCGTACAGTTAGAATGATAAAACAATAGATTTACCTTTATTTTACTGATTTTCTTTTTTAATCATTATCTCCTACATAATCTTTTTGAAGAAAAATATTTTACCATTTTGCACTTTGCCTTCATCATATTAGGATCTTACATGCCTTTCATGTTTTCTAATTCCTAAATCAAGATTATGTTATGTCACTCGTATACCAGAAAAGAACAAAAACAAAAGTTGAGGGATTATTGGATGAGCTCTTTGGTGTTTGGTGAACTCTCTCTTTCACATTGAGCAAGAAAGACTTCAATCCTCTTACAAGCATCACCTTACTTCCTTGATGAAAAAAAATCCTCCAAAAAATTATAATATGATGGTAACACAAATAAAATCAACCACCACAACGTCATATCTTTTTGCCCAATGCTAACCTAATACGCAACATCAAATGCTAACCTTTATTGACCATTTTGAGACACGGTTACGGAGATGGTTTAGAGAGTTGGATTGAAGTCCATCAAATTATAATAGTACGTAACACTCAACCCAAAATATGTGAACAAAACATCATTGGGTGCCACATAAAGGCAACGACGTCGTTTGCTATAGCGCAAGTGATACTTATTGTATTGTTGTACTAGTAGTTGGCTTTAAAGAACGAAAAACATCTGAGCTCTCGTCACCTGTTTCTTCAGTATCTGTTGTCATAGGTGTGAACTCTACAATTTGGCTAAGCTCTCTCCTACATCTTAGTCTACATCTTCTTATTATGTTTTCTGCTTCAACCTAATCTACACTTGGCACTATCTCTTGAAACACTTCATTTGGGTGTAAATCATAAAATCCTTCATGTGATGGCTAATTCCGATGGAATTGAAATTGCTATGAGCTTGAACCATATCTCTCAAATATTGCATAAAAGTAGTATGAGGGGTAACTGGGCTTTGATGACATGGGGATGGTGTTGCCCTTGTCGTAGGCATTCGTACTAAGTCCTCTTCATGCACAATTTGTAGTGCAAATTATGATATTTGTTCAATCTTATTCATAGAAAGATCTATAGAACCCTAGTTCCGTAAGTGTATTTGAGCTAAATTATTAGACTGTAAAAAAATACACAGAGAATAATTATACAACATGTCAATTATAATTTCCATCATATATCAATTACTCACCAAAAAATCAATGGTTGCGCCACTTTCAGTCAATTACCTCCTTGTTATTGATCGAAACCAACTCATGTATGAATTATTGTACTCCATATGTGATGGTACATTATGTTCATAAGCATTACCTGTAGCAAGTGTTTCTGCTCGTTGATTCCACTGATCAACATAACAGTTATACTTTTGAGTTTAGTCAATGTTACTATGTCGTCCATATCACACCTATGTAAGTTAACGCTTGCATCACATGACTCTGGAATCTGTTCTCTCATGACAAATTGACGTAACACTCAGTTTGGATGGTAGAACTCAACAACTGAAAAATATATTAGTGGAGCCATACTTTGTCAAATGTCTTGCCCATGGTTACAATAATCAAGTAATGCATCAATTAAATCATCAAAATATGATGTCCATCGAATTTATACATGCATATTTATAATGTCACAACTTTTAAATTATTTCCAACTATAAGTAATAAGCAAAAATATGTTCTTCTTGAAAATCAATATCTAACGCATTCCTATATTTATTTAACACGTGTGTAGAAACCTCTTTCCTCGATAATACTTGTCTCCACCTATAAAAGATAATGTTCAATTAGTAAATATTTATAACAAAGTACAAAAGTGAGTAAAAAAGATCATTAAAGTCATAACGAAAACCATATACCTATATGCCAACGGTCGCAAGCAAAACATGTGCATCTTCACCTGTGTGATCCACTCCAGGTATGTTGCGTATCTGTGGAGCTAATAGAGGAAATCTATCCCGCTCCCATAGTTGGACTGAAAATAGATGTCTTGAAACACCTTATTTTTTATAATCAACAGCACCACACATTTGGTGATATAGCCAAGCCAAAACTACACTACCCACGCATAAGTGCGACATACATCAAAGTCAGTAAGAAGCGATAAAACACATAAATGCACAAGATTATTTGACTGATCTAAAAACAAGCCACCTCCAATGAGCTGCAAAATGTAAGCTCGCACATACTATTGTATATTAATTTCTGTTGGGTCTTCATATAACTGCGAAACCCTATCTGCAATAGTGAAAAGATTCAATTGCCCTCCTTATCTTTCATTGCCTTCTAGAAGAAATTCGAACAACCCAACACATAAAACCTTGTAGTTAAGGTTGGTCGATCCTATCATTGGTAAACCATCAACCCCTAGCCCCAACTATACCTCTACATCTTGATGAGTAATAGTAGCCTCTCCAACATTTAAATGATAGGTATGAATCTTTTGGTGCCAACACTCTAGGAATGCAGTTATTGAGTGTCAATCTAACTGGATGAATCCAACATGTGCTATCCCATAAAAGCTAACACACTGTAAGTATGACATAAATGTTGATCTAGCTGAAGTATATGGTGTAACACAACTCCTGCCATCTATAATGCAACTTAGGCACATCCTACAATTTACAAACAACCCATTCAGTATGATAAAATATGAAAAGATGAGCAACGTCTAATGTCAATAGTAAAATTAAGTACATCTCCTTGCCATACATGCCCAGATCAATGATAATCCTATAGAGTTAGTACTGATAGATCTAAGGGATCTGGATCCATCTTACCTACTTAAAAAAACATATTATTTAGTAGCATCAAATATGGTAGAAAGTTTTAACAAATGTACTAAAAATTTCATAGAAATAAGAATTTCTTTTCTATCATGCTTGAAATGTATTCTAATTTATAACAATGACACTACTCTTCCCACATATCAAAATTAGGATAAAATGCAGTACATGGGATACATTTGCAAATAAAAGGAACCCCAATATAATATCTCACATCGGTTCGACTCTAGGGGGATTTTTGAGCTAAATGTGCATTCGAGGGTGTCTCATTGTGCCAAACACTTTTGGGAGACTCAGGTTTGAGTCTTGCTAATAAAAAAACCCTACACCCAGTCAGTGGTGACTAAGATGGGGATAATATCTTCATAGTGGGTCCGGGTTGTTACAAATGGCTATTAGAGCCGCTCTGTATGTATTAGAGGTGTGAATCTTGAGGACGAGATTGCTCCCAAGGGGGTGGGTTGTAATATCCCACATCGGTTCAACTCCAGGGGGATTCATGGGCTAAATGTGCATTCGATGGTGTCTTATTGTACTAAGTGCTTTTGGAAGACTCAAGTTCGAGTCTTGTCAAGAAATAAACCCTACACCTAGTTAGTGATGGCTAAGGTGGGGACAATATCGTCACGGTGGGCCTGAGTTGTTACACATAATAAAACAAGATGGATCAAGAGATGATATAATACATTGCAACAAATACAATACAATTAAACATTTAATGAACATGCAAAATATATAAGAATCCAATAGCTCATGTAGCCCCTCCACGAAGGGTCGGACAGCGATGTCTATTGTGACCTTCACTTCCAGATTGTCCATATCTAATCTTAGCAGAGGGTTCTCTAATGTCCATCTTATTTCTCAATGAAGACCTCAACCGACCAGATTTGTATTTTTTTATCATAATGAGGTACCAAAGTAAACTTACTCCAATGTCTCATTTTGAGGATGGCATAGTCTGTGTAAATTTGTCATTCTCTAATTTTTCTTCTTACATATCATCTCATCTAGCATTGAATTATACAACAAATTTATAAAATGTTAGCTCCGCTAGTGTTGCGATGGGATAAAAACGAGCCCCCTTTATTACTTCATCAAAGCTTTCTACAAGAAATATAATAACAATATAATGTATTGTAAATGTATATATTCTTCAATATAAAAAAGAGTGTAATATAATAACAAGAGCAAGTTAAAAGGAATATGCATGTACTAACCTACTACATTGGTAGTCATCCAACCATGACGAACCTGACTATCAGAAACTATTATCCACCTCTTTTTGGGAATGGTGGTAGGATTAAACCATCTTGTGCAACCCTCTCTCCTTTCCTCTAATTTTTTGTATTAGTGCTTCAAACTTGCGAGGTGTTATTGACCTACTGCTTTTGCCTTATCTCTCAATTTCTCATCAAGAAACTTATCATTAAAATTAATACCAACATGCCTCAAACAAAATAAATGAAATCCATTAGGTTTGAGCCAACCATTTGTTGTTTCTTTCATTGCATTCAATATGTCAGGGGTGACGTCACTTGTGAAGCCAATGCATTTTCTATTTTTACATTATAATGAAGCATCCTAAGAAACTATGACCAATTTTTTGCATTTTCCTCACCAACAATAGCAAACGAAAAAGCAAAGATATGACTATTTGTATCAATCCCTTTGACAATGAACAATTTACGACGATATTTTTCATATAGGTGAGTGTCATCAATTTGGATAGATGATAGGTATATAATGCTTAAACCCTTGAATTGTGGACTGAAAGTCCAAAAAACATGCCGAAACTTGGCAATACCATGGTTATTAGGCCTATAATGGTCTACTTTTGCATGAGAACCTGGATTAAATTTATTTAATACATCTATCCACTTTTGGAGCACGTTATATAATTTTTTCCTTTCGAAGCAAGTTATATGATTTTTCCTAATTACTACAAATTTTTTCTATTACTTTCCTTTTTGCATGCCACACTTTTCTATAATGTGCATCATACTTGTATTCTTTCTTGATTTATTTATGTGATGAAGCTATTGAAATCGCGTGATCTCGCTTTACAAGATCAAATATTTAATGATATATTAATTTTAAGTTCAATTGTCTGTGATCCTGCAACACTTGAGAAAAGACACGTGTGTATGGGTATGGACACTTTGTGTTTTCGAACAAACCCGGTTTCTTGCGCTTATGTAACACCCTGCCTCCCAAGTCCCATCTTCCACGTCATCTGACGGTTCAATTCTCTTTGAAAAAAATCTTGGGATGCCCGGGAGACGGGCCCATGCTACATTTTCTTCTTCTTAGACCCCTAATGCAATAGGGTTCCTGTGTACATTAGTCTATGTACAAAATGAAATCATGGTAAATAAAATTCTTCATTTATTCATTCGACAATTCCGAGTATAATAATTTATTACAGCGAAAAATAGATTCAAAGCTGAAAATACATGATTTTACTTGGGTTGATGTGCCCTACATTGAAATACATAAAAACTTTCAATGGGTAAATCTCCTCCCAAGTTGATTAATTTCCTGTTGTGAAAAATAAGGGGGTGAGCTAAAAAGCCTAGTGAATCATTCCATCTATTTAATCCATTATTCCAACCAGACAATGCAAGCAGATCAAACACTTTCAGAGATTAATTTGATTCAACCAATATATTAATTTAGTCATAATTTAGACCGAACGGGAATACTCTCTGTGCTCCAGATCTAGGGAGAGAGATCAATTTTAAAACTCAAACCCATTTCCAGTGGGATCATTTTTGAAACCCATTCCATGCTGGTGTCAGTATTGACAGCCAGTTTCAATTTTACATGGAACACAGAAAGTCCCTCGTACCGATACGTGATTGAAATCTCATTTAATCTGACTTTTGTGTGCAAGAACATGGTAGATAAATATTTCAATAGAAATTGAACATACCAAAGTATAACATGATAAATCAACAAAAACACAGATGTTTGATTTTTGATGTTGAAGATCGTACGAGACGCAACTACAGAGCATACTCTCTTGGTCATGCAACATGATGATTGAATGACATAAATGCAAAGAACAAAATAAAAAAAACATAAAAGATCAAGCTAACCAAACAAGCAAGCATTATCTAAGTCAAAATAATAAATTAAATGAAAGGAAAGAAACTCACCTCGAGATCGCTTCCTAAATTATTTGTAGCACTTCATGGCTACTACTTCGCGAACTATTTAGAATAGCTCAAGCAAAGAAGAACTTAGAACTAAGGTTGCCGAGAAAGAGGCAAAGAGAGAAAGCAAGAGGAATTTTCAACTCTTGTCTTTGGGATGAATGAAATGAGTGGAGTAGGGGGGTTTATATAGGGCCCTCTTCTAAATAGTGTCTCTATCTTTTCAATGTGAGATTGTTCCTTCCCACACGTGCCCACTTTAATATCTCAACAAATGAGATATTTCATTCATAAATGTCTTTCCTTTACACATATCTTCTCTATGTATATTACCATCATACTAAACGAAATATTATTTTCATGAGTGCATCTAATAATACTTTATACACATACTTTTTTATATTAATATCATACTAAAAATATTATTTTCTTATTCAAATAGAGAAACATATATTTACCCAACAGTTCTTATATGTCTATTATTAATCAATGTAAATTTCTTTATACTTCTATGCTAACTGATTAATTGCATACGTGTATGTGTTTTAAACTCAAATTTCAGTTATTACGTCACTAAAATTTTAGGTATTACAGCTTACAAACCCTTCATTTCCATTAGCAAACGTCTTTCCACTTTTTGCGTTTAATTGACCAGAAAGTGGGTTATGAATCATCTACGACATATTCTTGTTGTTTGGCTACGCAAAATCGTTTCACACAATATTGTAAGTTTTTTTTTACTAAGAAATGTGAGTCATTTGCAAAGATCTAGTAAATTATTGCATCCCATAGAAACATTGTGATGTACGTCTAACAATGGAGTCATGACTTAGTGATTAAGTTTCATAATTTACAGTAGAGACCTATGTTAAAATGAAGAAGGATGGATTCTAAATGGGTAAATCTTGCTATAAGAAGAGACAACTTTTTTTTTACATAATTGAAAAAGACAATGTTCAAACAGAAAGTTTTTTTAATAGCAAGTACCTATGTGAAAAATGTAAAAAAGGAGTTTTTTTTTCAAATGAAAGTGTCTTCACTGAATACGCCTTTATTTTACATTACTCTAAAGGCACTATCCAATTTCTGGTACTATTCTATTGTCTTTCCAGATCAGTTGTGTTGTTTCAGGTCTGTTGTTCCGCTACCTTTTTAGACGAGCTATGCAATTTTGGTTAAATGCACTACTTTTTTTGTTTCAGGTCTGTTGTTCCACGTCATCTAACGGTTCAATTATCTTTGATCAAAAATCTTGGGATGCCCGAGAGACGGGCCCGTGCTACATTTTCTTCTTCTTAGCCCCAAATGCATTAGGGTTCCTGTGTACATTAGTCTATGTGCCAAATGACATTATGGTAAATAAAATTCTTTATTTATTCATTCGAAAATTTCGAGTACAATAAACCATTACAGCGAAAAATAAATTTAAAACTGGAAATACATGATTT
>JAJIYU010016532.1:0-12103 GCA_030144865.1 Tinospora cordifolia | reverse complement strand
GGAAGCAATTTGGTAGATCATGATCAAAGGAAAAATCTTCAGAAAGAAGAACATTGGAAAAATATGAATATGCATTTTGTCATCTAGATAAGGCATTGGAAGAAGAATTTTCCGACGATTAAGACGAAAAACAATGTCAGTATGAATATTGCATATTTGAGGAGGATGATACAGATTTTGCGTATGTTTAAACTTGTTAATCATTAGTATGTCGATCTAATGAGTGGATCTTGAATTCAGGTTGTACTTATTATATGTGTCCAAATAAAGATTGGTTCTCCAATTTTGAAGAAGGCAATGGTGGTTCAATGTTTATAAGTAATGATAGTGCCTAGGAAATTAGAGGGATAGATACGATCAAGTTAAAGTTGCATGATAAAATAATCAAAAATTTGACTGAAGTACAATATGTGCCAGATTTGAAGAAAAATATCATATTCTTGGGTGTAGTTGAATAAAAAGCTTCAAGGTCACCTTTGAAGTAGGTGTTTTGAAGATTGTGCAAGGTGTGTTGGTGTAATGCCCAAATACTGCTAAAATATTTGGTACTATAGCGTATGTTACTGTAGCATGTACTATTTTGTCGGTAGACAAAAGAACTTTCAGCGGACACTGTAGCGCACTGTTCACTACTGTTCCTTTTCGTCGTTTTGTTCCAAACCCCCTCCTCCCCTTCATTCTGAAAATTCATTCCAGCAAGAAAGAAATAATTTTTTTTGTTTACTCTCTTTTCTTCTCTTATTCTTTGACTATTCTAAATAACAAATATAGTAGTAGGAAGGGAAAAATCTCAATTTCTCAATAGTAGTAGTGAATGTCTACTTCTAGGCATCTCTATTGGAGCAATCAGAGGGCTTTATAAATCAAAGTAGGTGTCTAAGTCTCTATTTAAGATTGAAAATGTCTTTTATCCATTTTAGTACGTATCACTGTTCATGTATACGTCATCTACTGTTCACAAGTACAGTATATACGGTACTGTACATAGGTACCGTTCATGGATAGTTATTAAATCACTTTTTTAAAATGTAGATTCTGAAGACTAATAGTCGAAGAATCGAAACAAGTTGGAATAACAACACAAGGATTCAAGAGAATCTACTATTGAGGTAGAAGTGACTACCTGAACTCTTTTGAATTATTCTGGTCAAAATATGAAACATGATTCTGTATGATTATTATTATAGTTTACTTTAGAAACATGTTAGGGTGTATGCCTATGAATGAATGTATATATGTTGTTGAGAATTTATAGCATGCTATGTTTTGTACGAAAGTAAATTAGAGCTAAGAATCTATGCCATGCATGTCATGTGATGAATAGAATGATTAATGTAATTACTAGCATGTTAACTTATCTATTTGTATCCATTGTTTATTTATATTAAATATACTTGTGACCATTAATTAAAGATGATAAAAAGAACTAACCACGTACTGACACAGTGATGTTGATACTATGGCAGTAGTCTAGCATCGTCGTGGATATTCCAAGCCCTAGGAGGGAACCGAAAGTCTAAGTGAGACTTCACTCCCTGGTTTGATGATTGAGTGATACATCAATCCCGAGATAGGGTTCTGAGTGTGTAATTGGTCTTCAGGCGTTATATTGAATACTCCGAACCTAAGTTGGAATACCGAGGAGGAAAACTCTTCAGTCTTAACTTCAACTCAAACAACTGAATCTTTGAAATGTCTAATGTTTTATAAGTGTTTGCATGTTTGTATTTTGATTACTATAATGCTTGAGATGTTTTTGTGTAAGATCCATTGGACTCTTGAGCTCACCCCACTCGCTCTTTTTCATGTAACTATTAAAGACATGGCTTCTGGCAAATGAATGTAAAATCATCACCAGTAGTAATGCGCCTCACAATATGAGGATGTTAGAAAATGATTTTTTTCTTTGCTATTTTCTATCATAGGACATGTGACCTACCATATTTAGTCTTGTCAGATGTCAACCATTAGGCCAGATAGTGGTTGTCTTATCAAAATTTGGCTATGATGCCCATCAAAGTTGTAACACTTCGTATTTTAATTAGAGACGTAAATTAATTTAAATAGAAATAAATGAGTATAAATATACGTATTTATACGAATTACGTATGTACGTACGTATTAATTATACATTTATATTAAAAATACATATTACATGTTTATTACAATATTTATTAAAGAAATAAAATAAATCACGTTGGTTTAAGTTGGAAAAAAATCGAAAAACAAAAAGGATACTTATGAGAGCCTTTTTAAACTGATTTCAGAAAAAAAGAGAGAACTGGGACAAAAATATTAAAAATATATAAAATATAAATATATATAATTTGGGTAAAAGCAAAAATAGTTTATATAAGGTATAGATGCATATGGAATTAAATTATATAAGGTTGGTATTTAAGGAATTCATTTTTCTAAACTAAGGTAAAATGAGAATTATTTTGGGTTATATAAAATCAAATCAACGGCCCATATTTTATTTCCATCGATTTTGTTTTGCTTCTTCTTCAGTTTCCAAGTTCAAAAGACACAAAGGACGGAAAAGAGAAACGGGAAGAGGGGAAATCTGATTTTTCGCCAGATTCGTCGTGCAGGTAAGCTATTTCTTCAAATTCTAGTTACAAAAACGCTAATTAAGCCGAGTACTACAATCCTAGGGGTGTAATTTTTAGTAAAATTGGTGTTTTATAGCAATACCAAAAAATTGGGTGTTTTCCTACAGTGAGTGAAACTCAACAAAAATTATACCAAAACACTCCTAGCGATAAGTAGATCTTAGATATGTGGTTAGATTTCGTTCGTTTACCCTGTAGATTTTAAAATAAATACCCAAAGTTTTATAACCTTTGGATAGGCTTTTGGATATGTTAAACCCAAATAAAACTCTGATTGAGACCTATAGAAATGTAGAGAATGAAAATACGGATCCATCGACACCACAATTATAAATTTTGGATATCAATTGAAATTTTGGTGAACAATTGAGCAATGGGGTTTTAAGAAAAATATATAGAAAATTATAGAAAATATGATTTAAAAGCATATTTAAATCATTTTCTGCCGTAAAAATATGTTCTAAGAGCAGAAAATTAGCTTTATGATTACTGAGCTTATTCGAGTCAATGCGCATCAATACGCGAGGTCTGATGTGCGTCTATGATTAAAAATGAGAAATAAATACATTAGAAATTGGTTATAGAAATGAATTTGAATTTGATTGGTGTTTTTGAAATTATTTTTAATAGGATAATGTTGGTGCATTGAGTACAGAGGTTGAAGTGGATACTGGAAATTGATTAGCAGTAATTTTGGTGAGTAATATTTATTTTTTTTTGGGTCTTTTGGAGAATATTGCTTCATGTCTAAAACTTCTGATTTTTCTTAAACATAAATGGATGCACCTGATGTGATATGAAATGATGGATTATATGTATTATTGAATTTTACAGTAAAGGTTGGAAGAGCTGGTTATTTACCAGAGAGTGAGTTACGTACCAACGGGGTTTAGTGTTGGTATTCTGTGAGTATTTCTTTATCTTGTTTATTTATATGACATTGTAGATAGAAAAAAGTGGTTTGAATGTAAGCATGTTATTGATATGAGCATATGTTGCATTTGATTTGGCTTTCATGAAATTTTATTTATATGACAACGTGTTTTGGATTTGCAAGAGCAAATTTAAAATATGATATCGTTTCGATGGACTGAGCCATGGAAAATAATACTTCTTTATGTGATAATCCTATGAGACTGAGCCATGAGAAGTATCAGCCTTTCCCTATGTGATAATCCTCGAAATGAGTTGGAAATGGGGAAATCAGAGTGCGGTCTACTTTTGTTGAGGCCAAACAAGAAGTGAGACTGACTCTAGATCTGAAAGGATAAGGGGATGCATAATTATTTTAAATAGAAGGATAAAGAGGTGCATGATTGTTTTAAATTGGCATGAGCACTATGTTAAATGCATTTATGTATTTTTCAAATGAGTATGCTGAATTTGAATGTTTTATTTGATTTGAGAGTTTAAATGTTTATTTAAATGCATCTAAATACCTTAGATACAGAATATTTACTGGGCATGTTGTAGCTCACTCAATTTTTAACATTTCAAGAACCGATAGAAAAGGAAAAAGGCCAGTGCAAGAAGCTATGTGCGTGGGTTATTTATTTTATGAGTTTTACTTTTGGATAAGTATAATTATCATTGTATATGTAATATCAGCTAGAGAGACATTAGTGTTACTTTCTCTAAGAGGAGAGTGGGAAATAGTTTTGATTTGTGAATGATATATGGGATACCCTGTGTATGTGTGTGGATCATAATATTGTTTATTAGGTGACGAATCTTTTTTGGGATAAGTCAAAGTTTTAAAGGAGACTCTGTCAAAATTTTTGTAGGGATATTGAGTAGGATTAACAGTGAGAGGCTGACATAGTATTATATACGTAGGTGTAGCGTAATGGTATTATGTACCGGTCGTGACGTCACCTTTACAAGGTGGGTTGCGACAGAAGTGTTCATAACTCGGATAATAAATTAATGTATTTTCAGTTTTTATGTGATCCCAAGGTTATTGTTATTTTATTTCTAAGAAAATGTATTTATATTTTATTTTGTACTTTGAGATATGGTCTGGTGTAATTAACATATGTAATAAGTGATGTAAAGAAAAAGTAATATCCAGGTTCTCGGAGTAGAAAGCAGGAGTGACTGTACACGAGTGAAATTACGTCTTAAGCTACGAGACAAATACGTCACCTATGACATATGTGACAGGTCCAGGGGCCGGGGTGTTACAATTGGTGATGATGAAGGGAATTAAAAAAAATAACTTGTATGTTTTGCATGGAAATACAGTTTTAGGTGGAGTTGGCACGACTAATAATGACAATTGTAATCAATTTTAGCTAAGGGACGAAAAAATCGAAGATATGTGAATTTTGTTGATACGGTATAGTTGTTATATATGATATAAGTGATATGTCTATCACTTATAAAGATGTTATTCATAGATGAACGCCTTTGGACATACATGGAGATGAGAATATGTTGATATGATTTATGTGGTTCTTGCTGAGGTGGAGATTGTTAGATATTGGGCGGCTCTAAACTACTCAATATAAAATTCTAATTAGAAATAATTTCATTTGTATTAGTTTCTTGGTGGATGTTAACAATTTTAGTTAATTTTGTATTTGAAAACTAATTAGAAAATATAAACTATTTAAGGCTTCTCTCTTATATAAACCTTTATTAGGGTATGTGAGAAATAAAAGTGAGAAATTGAGCTTTGTGTGAGAGTACTTTGTATGAAAGAATTTGTATAGATTTGATTATAGGTTGTAACTTATTTGCATTCTTTCATAGTAGATTATTTTTTATCTCCCATAGATGTAGGTGATACGCTAAGCTACATTAAATCTATGAGTCATCACGTTTGAGTTGATTTGCATTCATTCAGATTGTTGATTATTTAATGTGTGCACTTTCTTTAATTGGCTTCCACTTCTGCTGTGCACAACACATGTTTATTTAAAGGTTAGCCTTTTTTTTTTTTGTTATTCTATCATATTTACAATAGATCTCCACCATATAATTGGACATATCACTCAAATGGGTCAAAAAAAAAAAAAAACAACTAGACATGCTTAGACAATAGCACAACTCCAACCAATAGAATTATAAAAGAACCTGAGATCAAAACCACAACCTAAGTCTCACGAGATCTCGACTAGTTTCTATTTAGGCTAAGAATACAAATGCTTACTTTTAAAGTGAATGTCTTCCCGTTCTGCAATCGCAATGTTATCATCAAAATTTGTTTCATTACGTTGGTTTTTTTTTTCTTTATTTCTTCTTCTTCTTCTTCTTCTTCTTCCTTTTTTTAAAATCACCAATAGTTTCCGTCTCAAGCTAATCTTTAGGTATACTCAGTAAAGTTAAATAGAAGGGTGAAACAATTTACAAATGAAGAACATGACAACACACAAGAGCAAACAAGAATGAGGAGACATGTTTATATTAATCTCAAGTAAATATTACACAACTGTAGGTTTACATAAAAGAAATAGAAATAGATACTCAACTTAGATGGGCAGGCATCACTAGAGCATTGTAACTAGCACTAGCAAGCAACAATAGAGGACACACATTAGTAACTCTACAACGGACCCTTAAATATAAAGGGACACCTTGGCACTATCACCTGCAACATATTATATAAGATCAATATTAAGCTTTTGCTCTAATCCTAAAAGAAAACATTAAAAGGTAAACCAATATACTGGCTGGTAACGTTATGAGAATATTTTTAATTATTCACCAAAGAAAAAATCAACAGTACATACTATGACATAACCATAACACTTGAAAAATTAAAACTACATAAATGGATATCAATCTATGAATAGCAAGTAGACGCTAAAATAAACCTCCAAATGTCACACAACAATGGAAAAAAAAAATCTCACGCATTACACATTGCAAATGACATTTGATTTTCCCATTGTGGGTTTGATCTTTGGTCACCAGCCGAGCTACAGAGGCTCTTCATCACCCGCATCAATCGATGAAGTCGATCACTTGATAATTGGAATTCTACAAAGAATAACATGGTCACTCCAAGCATTGGGCCGCGGCTGTTTTAATTCCAAATCACATTTGATTTCCCATTTCGGTCTAATCTCTAACACCCACCGAGTTTAAGGTGCTACAATTTCACATAACAATGGAAAAAAAAATAAAAATAAAAACAATCTCGCAAGCACCACACATTGCAAATGACATTTGATTTTCCATTGTGGGTTTGATCGATCTTTGGTCACCAAGCGGGCTGCAGACGCTCTTCATCACCCACATCAATCGTTGAAGTTAATCTCTTGATAACAGGAAGTGTACAAAGAATATCATGGTTACTTCAACCATTGGGCCACGGTTGTCTAAATTCCAAACAACATTTGATTTCCCATCTTGGTTTTGATCTCTAACCATTCAATCGGGCTTAAAGCGCTCTTAACCCCGCCCCCAAATGGGTCCTCTGTGCTAAAGAAGTTAAGCCATCAACAATATGGATTCCACAAAAAAAAAAAAAAAAAAAAAAAAAAAAAGATTTGTGCATTTTTGTCTCTTTTCAGAAATATCATCTTTTATTAAATATTTCTATCGAATAATATCTAACTCGAACTCAGAAACTTCAACTGCATCTACTACAATTAGCGAAACTCTTATAGCAAAACCAAAGGATAACATTGAAAACGCACTCTTGTTTCTCAAAACCAACTAGAGAAGCTAAAAAAAGACTACCAAGATGGAAACACATCAGCTCGGCCAAGCAATCCGAGATATTTGCAGTTGGAATAATAGAAACTAAGGAGTTCATAAAGGCTTGAAACAGTTACATATTTGTTGCATAGAAGAACTCCGTCTTTGCCTTTGTGTTCCTTCTCTGCCATACCCACTCGATCTTAAACTCTGTTACAGCGAAGTTTTACAAAGTAGAATTCGCAAGCTTCATGGCAAAGGTTTTTTTGAGCTTGAATCTCGAGATCGTGAGAACTGAAAGAGTCCTACCATCAACTGTTGTCGATCGAACACACAAGAATAGATCGTGTGCTCTGTCAACTCTGTCTACGACAAGTTTAGTGTTTTTGGTCAAGAACCACAAATTGGTGAGCGAAGAAGCGTTAGAGATGGGGTTATAATTATATAAAATAAATTAAAGACAATGACCTCTTTGATTTAAACAAGTTGTTTTTATTTTATTTTCTTTGTTTTTCAAATTTAATAATTTATTTAAATTTTAAATTGAAATTTTAACCGTTATAAATTATTTTTTAAGAAAAAATGTTTTTTTTTATTTTTATAAATTGAAATTTTAACCGTTATAAATTTTAACCGTTATAAATAATATTAATATTACAGAATTAATATTCAAATTTCAAAACAAAAAATCTAGAAAATAGATATTCTAATTTGCCAGAAAATTATATCCGATGTGTTTCAATATAATTTTAGATAATTGTATCTTAAGAAGAAATATCTCGTTGGTCTTGAAGCATGTGTAAAGAAAAAAATTTTGTCTTAAGACATTGCCTTGAGTAAGCTTCTGTCAATTGGTTCTGATTTAATTCTCTTATGATTATTATTGTATTCATTGTGTTATTAATTTTTTAAAATTCTTTTACGGCAGGTTTTAACAGGAAAAAGTTGATGGGTTCAAGTAGAGCAAAGCGATGACAAAGGAAAAATTGTCAGTGAAGTGGTGAGCAAACACTACAAGCAAAGAAACAACTTCAGCTTCATCCAAAAAAATCATTTCTCTTTTAACCAACAAAGTAAAGAAGCCAAAAATCAACATCTTTTTCTTCTCTTATTCTTAAAAGACGTGGTATTTTTTATATTTATATAATATAAGAATAATATATAACAAATATTCGTATAAGATATAGATTACTATTTATAAAAATATGATATTTTTTATATTAAGTCTTTATTAGTGATATATTTTTATATATACAGTATTAACATAATATTTACCATTTTTTTTTGTATAGAAATGTAATTTTTTTTCAACATAATTGCTCCAATGGGCCTCAGCTGGTTTTATTCCCAAGTAAAAGGCAACCAATGTTGATGGCAATTGAAATTCCACCGAGATCTCTCTCCCTAATGATTCCTCTAGATAGATAGTAAGCTACAACTATGGCATCCAATTATAACAAAAGAACGTCTGGCAATTCAATTTGCTGCTCCTCGTAGGAGTTCGGCCAAGGGCCACCTACGCCAAGCTTTTCTAAGCGTGCTTACAGCCAGAAACAAACTAAAAGCTATCACTGATTAGCAAAAGAATATGGATATTGATACAAAACTAGAAAAATTAAAATTCATGTAGATTAGCTTAAACACACTTATTAGCTTAGTTGGTTCTAAAAGAATATTTGATTACGTCGGTGTGCACAAAAAAAAAAAAAAAAAAAAAAAAAGATCCTATGGAAAGAGAGAAAAGCATATAACATTTTATATTTTAATTAATTAAATGAAAGTAGATGTGATATATGTATACATGGCCGGCCCCGAGGCAGGGCCCAAAGGGCGACGGCCCTGGGCCCCGTCGCCCTTGGGGCCCCTTATTTGCAGAAGCCTATGTATATATATAATTAAAAAAATTATAAATTAATTTAACCCTTATTTTTGGGGCCCCTAATTATTGTTTTGCCCTGGGCCCCCGATATTATTGAGCCGACACTGTATGTATATACATTGACTATATATATAAACAATCAATTACACGCAAAAATACATCTTATATATATGCATTAAGTAAATTAAATTATTCAATGAAAAAGATTAAGGAAGGTAATGAGGTGCCATGTACATGTGAATATACTAAAGAATTTTGTAAGCTAATAAATAATTAACTCTATATATATATATAATATCACATAAATAGATATGATTTTTAATTAAAATTAGATTAAAATTTTGTAAACAACATTTATGAGAACTGTGGATTATGTGTCATTATCTATGGAGATTATGTATTGCAAAATATTTACCTGTGAAACTGTTAAATGTTGAATTTTCTATCATGTCAATTACATATTTTTTTAGATGAGTCATAATTTTATAGGAGGTTCTATCAAATATTTTTTTGTGAATATTGAGAAATACAAGTATTGAGAGGTTGAAATTATATTATATATGTAGATATAGTATATATAATATTATTGGTTGATCGTAACGTCACTTTTATGAGGTAGGTCATGACCAAGTATGTTCTTGAGGCCATAGTTTTAAACCAGATAGATCTATGTGATGAAAGAGTGCCTCTGATTTCTCTGTTTTGTACCTTAAATATGGGCCTTGGACCATAGTAATTTGGAAAAAATACATTTCTGTACAAAAAAATAAAAATAATTATATAAATACCAATATTTTTATTTTTATACATATACTAAAAACTAAATATCAAAAATACCAGAAATCATTGATTAACAATTATTAATATACCAAAATTTAGCATATGATCGGCATAACATTGATATAACATTTAGCATATAAACAATGGTGTAACATTAGTATACAGTTAGTATAACATTGATATAACATTTAGCTTATAAACAATGGTGTAACATTAGTACATAGTCAATATAACATTCAACTTATAAATACTGGTATAACATTAGTATACAGTTGGTATAACATTTTTATACAATGTTGTAAAAATTATTGATTTAACAAATATTAGTATATTAAAAGTTAGTATACAATCAATATATATTTTATAAACAATAGTATAACATCGATATACAATACTGTAAAAATCATTGATTAACAACTATTAGTATACTAAAAGTATCAAATATCAAATTGTATAACATTGATATACAAATTGTATCTTACATATACCAATATAGTATACAAATATCAACTATTAGCTCTCTTCCATTCTTTTCTTCTATTATCTTCTTCGTTGATTAGGATTTTTGAGACCTCCATCCTCGCTACGGCTAAGGGGTGAACAGAAGCAATAGCAACAAGGGGGAACAAAGTGCAAGTTTGCGAGCAATAGGTTGGTGAAGGAGCAGCAAAGCAAGTGTCATGAATAGGGGCGGTGCGAGGAGCAACGGTGGTCGAGATCTTGAGCAGCAAACAAAATGTAGCAATAGCAACAAGAAGCAACAAGGGGTGGTGGGACAAATAGGAAGGTTAGCTGCTTGGCAGAGGATAGAAGAGCAAGATGAGAACTTGTCTCTGAAAGTGCAATACTAAATGCGAATGGCATAGTAACATTGGTATACAATGTTTGGCTCTCTTGGGCATCGAAAATAGTTGGGCAACAAAGGGGTCATTTGAAGAAGAAGCAACTAGTGGCAGGGAGGATGATGGTGGCTGACATGAGACTATGGTGGATATGGTGTAGTAGCAACAATCGTTAAGTTTAGGTGCAGCAACATAGCAACAAAAGGTATTGAAGAAAAGCTACATTATAAAGTGAGTGAGGTGAGGGCAAAAAATGGTTGTGGTGGCACCATGTTAAGTGTAATGGCGCAGAAAAGAACCACTTTCATCAGTTTCTTCGAAGTAGAGTGAGAGACACTTTCATCAATTTCTTCAAAGGAAAGAACCACGTTAATTGGAAATTAAGGGACAATAGATTCGTTAATTTCTTAGAAGAGGATCGATCTTTGCGTTGTAGTAGAATCAGCACCGTTTTTTATATATGTTATTCAACGTCTTTCACAAAAACTACTTCAATGGCATAAGCTGAGAAGTTGCTAGGGCTAGGGCTCTATTGATGTCAAAACGCTATATAATTTGATAAGAATGTAAATATTTAATAAAAAAAAGTGATATTATTGGAAAAAAATATAAAATGATGCAAATATTTTTATATATATTTTTAAAAAATGTTAATTTATGCAATTCCCTCTAGTAACTTACATTGCTTGACCGCTTTTAACACTACATGCTTGGACCAAAGGCATCTACCATCTGGTTTTCCAACTTCATATTTCCTACCCTAGGGCATTTTATCAAACACCATCTGTTTTTTGGATTGAGAACTAACATATATTCTTTTCTTTCTGGTCTCTCAACCAATATTTGAAACATCATTTGTACCTGAATAAATCAATTGACAAAAAATATCCCTTTACCCGTTAACATGAAGGGATAAAAGATCTTCTAAGAGGGCTAAACTCCAATCAAAAAAAGAGTTTTGACCTTATAACTTCATTGAAAAATAAAAATAAAAAAATAATTACCACACTAACGAACCACCACGTGATTAATAACCCAACATAATTTACTCCAGCATAAACTTTAGTCGAGAATATTTAACTATATGCATACATCGTGTCAAATATACATACATGCAAAAAACATCCATGCGTAAACATCGCGTCAAAATCTACATGCAGGAACTGATTTTTCCAACTGGTTCTGCGTCCTTCAGATGGTCAAATTTGCGTGGCTCTGCTACATTTTTGAAAATCAAACTTATATTTGTTCAAAAAGGACATGCTCCCTGCCCGGCCACCCCAATTAATTAAGCCAGTCATGTTCTCCATTCATGGCTTCGAGAAAGACGGTTGCATTAT
>JAJIYU010016531.1:0-12116 GCA_030144865.1 Tinospora cordifolia | reverse complement strand
GCAAGAGCCAAGAGGGCACCAACAACAACTAACCCTAAGAATCCTGAGGTGGATTTTGGATGTCTCTCCCACAAAATTCCACATCTTTTTTTGACATAAGAATATATTGGGGTGGTAGCCGACACTTCCTCTCTCTCTCTCTCTTCACTCATTTATTAGTTAATTCAATAGATTATACAACTTAGTTCCTATAGATCTAAAGCTAATAATGGGATGCCACGTCATTTATTCATGTTAAAATTCATTTTAATTATTTGATGTATATAATTTAAATTAGACTAACAAGGTTCACCAAGTATAGACTATACTTAAAGTAATTAATTGTCTTAGTCTCAATGTGGCTGATCATCTTCTTGGACCAATTACTAATTATCTTCTCGGATCAGCTATTGATCATCGCCTTGATAAACTATTACCTCACCAACTAACAAATCAGACACAAACCCTCCTTAATACAATTGCAATAACTATTAAATGAACAAGTGATCTATATTTTAAGATACATATTAATTAATCTAATAGCATAATTCATATAAAAACATAACTATGATAGCTAATTTATCGTCCTTAAAATTTTAAAACAATATTTATAAGAATATTGGCAGAATACTTGGGAGAAATGGTCATGATCAACGAGGTCATAGATGTAACTTCTAACCTTCACTTTAAGCTTTTATAAACTTTTTAAAATGGTAAACTCCTTCTATATCATGTGTATCCTACGTCCTAAATTTATGGGTGGGTCGATGGAGATTTCTATAGATAATTCAATAGTAAAGAAATGATACCATGATTTCAAAAAAAAAAAAAAATTAAAACAATGAATTACAATGAGAATAATGCCTTTTAATTTATAAGAAAAAGGGGTTGCAAAAACTCTATTCTTTCAACAAAGTACCTAGTTTTGCCCCTTCTTTACAGTGGGCAAGATAGTTTTATACGTTTTCTTAAAATTAAAAACTTGGACACATTCCCCGCCATTTCAAGAAATGGTCAAATATTACATTAGTGAATTGATCCAATTAATTATTGTGAGACACAGTCTTCATTTATTACACCATTATCGTTAGTTACATAGTCCTTTAAGATTTAGAATGAAACAAAATAGGGTATAAGCGCATGATGCAAATGATGATGTATTTGGCATTCATGTCCTTCATCACTTACATCAAAATTAATAAAGAGTCCATTCCAATAAAATAAAATTCAACTATAATGGCTACTTTGCTGCACTCAATGGTGATTAATTTATTGATTCGACATTTAAAAATCATGAAAAATGTCATAAATATGGAAACATACGTGCCAATTAACACAATTTTAATTTGCTAAAGTTTCGTATTAATTTAGTTACTTTTTTTTTTAAATGTGTTGGATTGATTAGTTAATGTTAGAAGTTGATTGAAAGCTATTTACAGAAATTGATGTAACATAAGAAACTAAGTATTAAAATATTTTTGTTATGCTTAAATGTAGAAGAAAATAAATAAAATAACAACAATAATAATAAAAAAATCTTTTAACATTAAATTCTTTAATTTTTATTACCATCAAGATGACAAAGTGGTTTGCAGCAGTAAAAATTTATTCTCAAATTTATTATAAAATATTTATAATTTCTTTTTTTTTACAGATTTTTAAATATAAAAAATCAGTGGGCCCACACAAAAGATTTCAAAAAATAATAATTAAACAAAACAAACAAAAACCGAGAAAGAACATAAGTTGTGGAGATGTCATGATTTCAGCTCTCTTAGTTCGTGGATCGTTACCAAACGACTATGGTGGTGGTGGTCGTGGTGGTGGCGGTGGTGACAGTGAAAGCCGTTTCACCAACACTTCGAAGAAACGCAGCTGGGAGTCGGCCACGTGTCTGAGAACATGTTTTCAACGCACGTGTAACGGAGTGGTGATCATGCAATAAAGCGAAACCGTTTTACACTGAATCACGCACAAAAAACCAAAACACCGAAAAAACCGCGAAATCCCCAACCAAATTAAAGCGCTTCTGCTGCCGTTTTCAGCTTTTGCCAAAGTACCACGTCTCCAGAAAATAAATAAATAAAAATAAAAATTACATATTTTTTTATTTTTGAAAAAAAAAAAGAAAAAGAGAAAACGGTTCTCGAAGCGTGTCAACAATCAGGTTTGCACGTGCGACCTCCTGTCGTCTTTTGGTTTCTGTTACTGGATTGGAGCAGTTTAATTGGATAGGCACTCTTACAGATTTCATTCCCTTCTGACACGTGTTTTTCTGATTGACTAGTATTGCAGACAAAAGAATAACATTATTTCTTGTAAACATAATTAACCCCTACTTTACTGCTAACTCAACTTTTAATTGTATTCAAATTAAACCATAGTAAAACTTTCTTTTTTTTTTCCTTGTAAAAATTTTTTACTTTCTTAAAAAACCTTTAACCAAAAAAATTTTTAAAAATATTATTTCTATTACCCTCATCATCTTTTATACTATATTTTTCATCATTACATACAACAGATTCATCTTCATGCTCATTAATACTTTTTTAAAAAATTGTGAATTTTGTAGAATATATAGCAAGGCTATTGTATATTACAAAAATATTATCTTCTAATTCTATCATTTGAATATTATTCATAATATAACTTTTTTATGGATCACGGCAAAAATTAACTTGTAAACTTTATTATAAATACACCATGTTAAGTATTCTTTAATATGACATCAATGCCGTAATTTTGTAAAAAGTCTTAAGTTCAAGTTTCAACTCTTTATATAAAGGATGAAATTGCGCATTAAAAATTGTTCATAATAATTTGATATGCCTAGCTTAATTATTATCTAATAAGTATAACTTATACATCTTTTATTTTAAATGGTTTCATATTTTTACAAATCTAAAAACTTGTTGATTTCAATTAAGAAAAATAATTTGTTCACTTTCAAAATGAAAAACTTCATTCTTTAGTTTTTATTTTTAGATTTCATTTTTCTTATTTAAAATTCAAATAAAAGTTAAATTTTTGTGCATTAATTAATTAGTGGAGGTGAATAGGTACAACTTATACGTATTTAGCTTTTAAAGGTAATACAAATTTTAAAGTTGTAATAAAAATTGAATTGCATAATAGATTGTCAGCACACAGAATAAATATAGAAGCACATAGAAAGGCTCGAAAATAAGTTTAAACTCTATCCCTACTAAGACTTTCTTAAAAGAACTAATCACGAGGTAAAACATAGGAAAATAGCTTTGAGTTAAAAGAAAATAGTAACCTAAAAAATTGTCGTAACTAGTTATTATTACTATATGTTCACTCTTTTTCTCACTTTTTTGGTCGAAGAATATTAATAAAAAAGTGAAGAATATTAATAAATAAAGCTTCATAGGAGGTGGAAATTAATATGACAAACAAGTTATCAAAGTGTGTGGAGTCAAAGAGCAAGTGGAGCAATGATTTAGTAGTCAAAAGAAACTCCCACAAAGAAAACAATGTTAAAGCTCTTGATTAGGTTTTTTTTTTTGAAAGAGATCACTCTCACCCTTCATGCATCCAAACTATATATTATATGTTAAATGAATCATGACATCAAAAAAGTAAGCTTTGCACCAACCGAAGAAAGATAAGCAAAATAAAACTACTTTTTATTTGGTTCACATATTAAAGGAAGAGGGAAGAATGATAACAATAAAAATAAAAAATAAAAAAAATAACAAACACATGCAATCTTATAAGTATTGTGGCATTGATTGTGAAAGAGCAGTTAAGTGGCCCCAGTAGTCCAAATGAAAGCACCCATCATAATTTTCTTCTCAACTTTTCATGATCAAATATTAATTTTTTTTTTCAAAAAAATATAAGGAAAAAATGTATGCACTTTTTGCTTTAACTTCTTAAAACTTGAAATTTATAAATATCAGATAAACATAAGTTTGACCCGTAAAAAATAATCATCCTCCCAAGGGATTTAAGGCTAATATATACTCTAGGGTCACATTTAGTTAAATTGATTTAAATATAAAGACTCTTAAGAAAAGAAGAGTTTGGTTTGTAAGATCATCTACATTATCTCTTTTACATATGATAATAGAAGAAGTCTGTCTACTCTTTTTTTTTTTTTTTGTGAAGAGAGCTAAAAATGACAGGATGAAGGTGAGGTTGAACAAAAGTGCATTTTAGTAAGTAGTGGATTTTAGAAGGGGTGAAAAAAAATAAAAGGAAGAAGCCCAATCAATCTTCCCTTTTTTTTTTTTTTCTTCTTTTAAAAAAGCAAAAGTTAGACCAAGCAATAACCAGATTCTGGTTTTGCTGTCAATGCTCAGAGAGACAGTCCTTAAAACACACACAAACACACACGAGTGGTCTTGAGTTGCATAGAAGGCCAAAACAAAACCAACCCAAGAAGAAAGCAAGAAAATAAAGATCAGTCTCAAAGTAAGGACCCCTGACCTCAATAGACAGAGACAGAAACAAAAGATTGATACATACATATATATATATATATATATATATAATTTGCTTTCATTGTTAAAAAAAATAAAAAAACAGTTTTTTTTTTTGTATATTATTTTCTACTTTCTTTTCGAAGCCCACAAAGGGGAAAGAGGTTTTAAAAACCCTTTGCTATCTGATCACTATCTCTCACTTTTTTCTCTTCTTTTTTTTTTTCTCTGTTTCTCCTCAACTTGGCTTCATTCATCACCCACTTTCTCATGGAAATGAGTTCAAAAGCTCTGAAATGTGATCGGGAAGGATTGTTCAGGGGATTTTCAGGAGTTTGTAAGAATGTCCAGATGGATTTTCAGAGTCTTTGCCCTACTCCATCTCTAAATCAGAATAAAGGCTTGAGCTTTCAAACATCTGAAAGTAGAGTTACAAATGGAAGTGATGTTGAAAGTGACAACTTTTTTACCAGTCCAAAATATGAGATTTCCATGAAAAATCACCAGACTTTGAAAGATGAAGAAGAAGAAGAAGAAGAAGAAGAAGGAGAAGGAGAAGAAGAAGGTGAAAGCAGAACTAAGTTATGTGCAAGGGGCCACTGGAGACCAGCTGAAGATGCCAAGCTTAAAGAACTTGTTTCACATTATGGACCCCAAAACTGGAATCTCATTGCAGAGAAGCTTGAAGGAAGATCAGGTAATATAATCAATCATTCATATCCCAAAAAAAAAAAAAGTATTGAACATAAGTTTGATCCTATTAAGTTATTTCTTTTTTTTGTTTTTTAATGTTTGGGTGAGCAGGAAAAAGCTGCAGATTGAGATGGTTTAACCAGTTAGATCCGAGGATAAACAAGAGAGCTTTTAGCGAGGAAGAAGAGGAGAGGCTTTTGGCCGCACATAGCTTATATGGAAACAAATGGGCTATTATTGCAAGGCTTTTTCCTGGTAGAACTGATAATGCAGTGAAGAATCACTGGCATGTTATAATGGCTAGGAAACACAGAGAGCAATCAAGTGTGTATAGAAGAAGAAAACCATCATCTTCTACTACTTCTTCTTCTCCTCAATTTTTTCATAAAAGGGTACATCATGTTGAGTTGCAAAATAATAATGCATGTAGTGAATCAACCATCACAAGCACCAGAGATGAATCTGCAGCATCAGCAACATCCACAGAACTTTCACTTAATTCCTGTTCTACTAGGCCAAAATCTGGTTTCTTCACAGCCTTCTCTTCACTTCATCATCATCAGTATCCTCCTCTTGATCTCCAAATAGGTATATTAAGTAATTAATAAATTCATCTGGTTTTTTCTTTTAAGCTGCATATGTATATTTGTATAGCTAGTTGGTTTATTACTTTTGTTGTTCCTTTTTGGGTTTTTCTTCTTTTTTTTTTCTTTTTTCTTTTTTGGCTCAGGTTTATGCGAGAATAAAAGGGTGTTTTTGAGAAGTGGATGTTCTAAAATGTTGGATTGTTCTGGTAATGGGTCCATGATAATGGCTCAATCTGGTTATTCAGATTCAAATTCTGAAGGGTCTGCAAGTGAATCAGTGGCCAACAACACCAGAAAGAATCTGTTTATGGATGGTGAGATTGAGAACGGAAATGGGCAGATTAATGTTCCCTTCATTGATTTTCTTGGAGTTGGAACCATTTGAAATAAGTAACTTAAGTTACAATAAAAAAGGGAAAAAAAAAAGAAAGAGAGAGAGAGAGGGAGGAAGCAATTCTAGAGTCCAATGTACAGTTGTTTGGAAAGGGAGAAAAAAAGAGAGAGAATGAAGAAGCATCAAAGGAATGTTGTATGAATAGCTTCATGAACTCACTTTTCTCTTGTTGAGATTGGAGATCTCTCTCTCTCTCTCTCTCTCTACTGAAATGCCTTGTAACCACATTTTTATTTTTAACAAATCATTTCTACCCACATTGTAATTTATTTATATTTCTTTAATTCTCTGTTAAATTACCATGCGTTTATCCATTGAATCAGTTGGTTGTGGCCTTTACCTGAAGTTGGGACCATTTTATTTATTTTCATTTGTTTCATGTCACCAATTTAAAGGATTGAGAACTGATTGTCACTCTGTTTCTAATCAATGTTCTTGTGAAGTTGCTTTGATTAGTATAAAATTCAGAAAAACAGTACGTTTCTTTGCAAAATTTGAACAAATTGTTTCCCCTACTATCTCCATCCAAATTGAGTGATTAAATTTTTTTGGATACAGAAACTTCCTTCGCTACATAATTTTTAAATTTTAGTGTTAAGAAAATACTTTTTCTAACGTACTTACAAAAATAATAACAATTTAAATAATTAACTATGCACATGTCTTCAATAATATGATAACAGTTTTTTATATAAAAGGAAAAAAATATTATTTTATTATAAAATCACTTATTTTTAGTTATAACATTTAGGATCACAATTTTTAAAATTATTTTACTAGCAATTAACTTTTTTAGATCACTTTTTTTTTTCCAAAACAGAATCTCAAAATTATTTATAATGTTTCGACGACAATAAGGATGAGATCTCAATTCTTTTTTTTTTTTTGTTTAAACATGCATCTTTTCTTATTGAAAATAATTATTTTAACCCACATATATTAAGATAACTCGAAAAATGAATTCATCCAACTCAAATTTTAAGTAATCTGACCCAAGTTGATCGCAGAGGAATCAAACGTCTGCTAGGATGGTTAATACAGCACCTTTCAAGTTTAGTAGACTTTTTTTTTTCTTAATTCAAGTGTAATAGACCTTCATATTTCAGAGAAGTTGCTCCATTGCAAAACAGAAAAATAGCTCTCCTAACTGCGTGTATTTATTAATTACATCAAATTGTGTTCAAAAAGAGACATCATTCCTGAAAAATATACTAAATTAAGCCAATAATTGAGATGGCTATTTGATTTTCCTACAGCTGCAAATGGGTGGGTGCTAAAGAATATGAAGAATTATAATTAGATTATCAAGATCTGCTAATTAATTAAATAATTCTTCATTAAATTAATCTTAAATATAATTATTAATTTAAATGGGGTATAAGCAGGTAGCCTGACTAATCATTTGTACTCCGATTAAGACCTCCTAGCTACATGATATGAGTGAGATCCATCTAACTTAAATACAAAAACGACAATGTTATTATATAAGAAACACTTTGACATATTACCTTTAGAAAACTTTAAATTATCTTAAATTATGTAATTATGTGTTAAGCTATAAAATCTTATCTCGTATCATTTATATTGATTTCATAAAAATTTAAAATCTGCTTTCAATATAAAAAATGTATTGAAAAAAATATGTATATGTAAGTTCCTCATTTTTCATATTAAAATGTCAGCTCAATTCTATCGTAGTCATATTTTTCATATTCTAAACGGATTAATACAAGTTTTTCTTTTCTTTGAAGCTGGGTAGGGTAGGGTTTTCTTGGAGCCATGCAACTAATAGTCAGCATTTCATAATGACTAAAACTGATAAACCAGTAGTAGTAGTAGTAGGCCCTGTTGTGGAGACTATTCTCTAACTTTCATGTTTTTTTTTTCTTTTTCTTTCTTTTCTTTTAAAATCAAATATCATATTGCACGGAAATCTAGATGGTATTTCACTATCACCAAAATACGAATTATTTTTATCTGAATACAGTAAAAGAAGTACACATGTGAGGAGGAAGAAAAAAGTAAGGTTGAAAACGCAGGAGAGAATTTCAGCCTATGTGCCATAGGGTGTACAGCCCTGCCTCACCCATCCCTTTTTCTATTGTTTTTTTCTGTTTTTTCTTTAATTTTTTTTAAAGTTATATTTATGCAATTTCATACTTTTACTTTTACACTATTTTAAAGTAACTTTAACCTCACAGCGTAACATTTTTAACATGTTACACTATTTCTAACACAACATGTTCCTCATACGCACACACTTATAATAGCGCAGAGTAGAGCAATGGTCGAAACTAGCTACAAAATGACACACTTTTAAGCAAAAGCTTATGCCTTTGAAACCCCCCCTTTACAGTCTCTTTATCTGTTGTAGTTCAGGAACTATTTTATAGAATGTCATGTTTTGCTATCAAGAGTGTCGTATTTGTTAGGGTTATGTAAAAAAGAATCACAGGCATAAGTTGGATGGAAGTAAGTGAATATACATTTACTTTTAAACCTCTTTAAGTACTAAACAACAGTCATCAATAGCGGTAATTGGGATGACAATCTTCACCCTACGAGATAAGGACTCCCAAAGTGTCTATCATTCCAAGATTGGAGGTTGTTGAAATGGTGGCCATGAGGCTACAACAGTAGCTCTATATGGGAAATAAGAGATATGGAGTTAGCTAAGGATTAAGCATGAGTATGCTTCTTGCTGTGAGAGGGTTTTTCTTCTTTTAATTAGTAGGTTGGACCTCTTAGCAAGGGAACCTTGGGTGAGTACCTCTGGAGAAGTCTGAGAAATAAAATAAAATTTTTAGAAATAAAAATATATTTTAATTTAGTGGCTAAAATAATTTGTTGGATGAAATGATTTAAGTAATGAATTAAGGGATATGTACATATATATAGTGGTTAAAAATAAAAATAAAATAAAATAAATAAATAATAATGATGTCAAGAAGTGATAAATAAAATAAATTAATAAATTAGATTATATTAACTTTGAGTGTTGATACAAGTGTATAGGTGAAATTAAATTGGACAAAATACAATGTAGTAGTCAATTTGAAAAAAAATAATTAATTAATAAAAATATTAATTAATTTTTATCAACCTTTAAAAAGATTTATTAAAATTATATTTGGTACACAAAATATAAAATAGAAATGAGAAACCATAGAGAAAATTATATAAAATATGTATAAATGGATGTATAAGAGGTGTAGCATGGTATATAATGTATCTCACATACAAATTTAGTTCCTAAATACACAAACTTAAGCAAAAATACCACCACACTCCATCGCACGCCCAAATGAAGATTAGAAGATAAGGAAGTTGGATTCGGATCAAAACTTGGCGCCTCCCATCCTAGTCAACTTCCCTAGTAAACATAAGAAAATTTTAACAAAAACATGAGGTTTTAGGCCAAATATCACTACAAATAATAGTTTACATTATGTTTATCATACTTCTTTTCCTTTTTTTTTCTTCCATTGTTTTGGACACTAGTTTCTAATCAAACATGCTGAAAATTCTCGTTTATTTCCACCATTAAAACCAGCCTTTAGATCACCCCAAAATGATCCAAGAAACCTCTTTTGAAACATATGTCACCAATGAGGGGTTTTGGGCAATGTTAGTAAGGTATAATGATTCTACTCCATCTTAATGCATTGTTTTAGTTCTCTAAGATTTAATTTAATGTATTAGGATGTTATAAGTATAGGAAAATGTGTAGGATTAGTAATTAATAATGTATGATGTTTTAAATAATGCATTAATTAATAAAAATTAGCAAGTTAGGTTGCTGAAAAGTGAGAATTTTAAGTTACATATAATGTTAATATTAAGGTGTTATGAAAGAATACACCAATAAAGCATGTATTGAAATAACTATGATATATGCATGCTTAAGGGATAGTTGAGTATGATTGCAAATAGTATGCTGTTTTATGCATTTATGAGTGAAAAACCAGCAAGGTGATCCACTTAAAATTTATGATTAAACATGATTAAGTGGTTAGAATATGTTGTGAGACTTTAACATGCATCAAATGAGGGAAGTACACAGGTAGGCTGTGAAAACAACTGTGATTTCATGCACTTGATGAATGCTGGTCATGGCTGAATGTCAAATGAATTTATAAGTGTTTACAAAGGTCTAAAAAGTATTTGGATGGTAAGGGTTCATGGTTGGAAAAAGGATAAGTCAAGTTCAACAGTTGAAATCGTTCAACAGTGCACACCAAATGCACTAAAAAGAGTACACTTACATCCATGCTGATCATGGTTGAATATTAAATGACTTGAAAAGTGTTTACAAATGTCTAAAAAGTATTTGGATGGTGAGGGTTCATGGTTTGAAAAAAGGGTAAGTCAAGTTCAACAATTGAAAACGTGCAACGGTGCACACCAAATGCACTAAAAACAGTATACTTCATGCATGCTGGTCGTGGCTAAATATCGAATGGTTTTAAAAGTGTTTACAAATGTCTAAAAATTATTTGGATGGTGAGGGTTCATGGTTGGAAAAGGCTAAGTCAATGAAAACGTGCGACAGTGTATACCAAATGCACTAAAAAGAGTGAATGGTACACCATATGCTATGATGAGTAGCAACTCATTAATGTATGATCTAAAAATATTAGAGAATGCTTCCATTACTAAAAATAATAATTTTAAATATTTTAGGTTGAGAACTTAAGACACTTGGGACTATAATGAAAGAAGAAAAAGAAATTGAATATCGCACTGGCAAGTTTGAAATGATCACTTTGCTCTTTAATATTATTTGAGTTTTAAATATGGAATGTGATTATTTGCTTTTGATTGAATATTTTGGGGCATGTTATTGTGTTGATCATTTAAAAGTGGAGATTCGATGATGTTCATGTGTGTGTAATACATGTCGACTAGCATTATTTCATAACGCTATTTATGATGATTACATGTTTTCAAAATAAATTGCATATGTTATATTTTAAATAGCTTGTTTTGTGACTCTATATTTAATGGATTATATGCTTTCCAAATAATATGTATGAGTTATCTTTAAATTATGAGATTGTGAACATGCTAGAATTTAAAAACTTATTGTCAATTTAAAATCACTTAAATCAAGAATTGAACCACGTACAGCCACAATGAGTCCTTAGTTGGTCATTGTGGGAGTTCTCGAAGACATGAAATGATCTCTACTGTAAATAATGAAATGATGAGGGTGTCCCTAGCTTTTGAATACTGGATAATGAGTGTTTCGTTAAACTCTTTATGATTTAGCGCATGTCACTACTTATTGATGGATGTATTTTTTTGATGAGAATACCGAAGATAATCCTTTCGATCAGAACAACATTTGATAACAAATTAAATATTTGAATCGCCTAATGTTTGATAAGTGTATGCATGTTTTATATTTAAACTTGAATAATACTTGAGATGTATAGTGTTTTTATACGATTCACTGGGCTTTTTGAGCTCATCCCACTTCTTATTTTTCTAGTAACCAGTAAGAAAAGACTTGCGTTGACGAAATGCAAAAGAGAGTAGTTAGTAGTAGACCTCACTGACAAGGTCATTTCAACAAGAAAAGCTTGTTTCCTGTTTTAGTTGGGCATGGGTCTAGAGGGTCATTGACTATTTTATTCATTGAATTATTATTTGAAACACGACCATAGGGTCTAATGTTAATTTGATTATTCTTACAATTAAATTGAACAAATATGTTATCACATATTTTTAGTTATTAATCTATTTATTCATTCATCTACTAACTTGTATAATTTTGTGGGATATAACCTGATGTATTTAAAAGATTATTTATGATAATTGAATAGTAATGTCTCGATTTTCAATTGTGACATGTGAACGAATGAAAAGAAATATGAATATGTTTATATACATGAAATTAATTGTTGCTTACTTTATGTGCACACTTTTAAATAGATAAAGAGATGCAAAAATGCATTCTTTAGATGATGAATGAATAATATGCAACATAAATAAATCCTAGACATAAAGCAA
>JAJIYU010016530.1:0-12102 GCA_030144865.1 Tinospora cordifolia | reverse complement strand
GGGGGGGAGGGGGTTAGGGATAGGAAATTTGTTAGCTAAGAATAAGGCTTTGGTGGGGAAGTGACTTTGGAGATTTCCTAGGGAATAAAATCAGCTTTGGGGGAGAGTGATTCGAAGTAAGCATGGAAGGACGCTAGAATTTTTTAAGAGAAGGCGATGTCCTCTAGCGATCTTTGGGAAATTTTTCATTCTTTATCTTCCTTCTAGATTAGTAATTGTCCATTGTCTTCGGGCTATTCTATATTAGATTGGCTTAGAGGGTGAGGTAATGTTTTGCAAGTGAGGGTGGTGGTATGGAGAGGAGTGGGTGGTGTCGGGTGCCATCTCATGGCTGTACTTTTATTGCTTTTCATTCTTTTATCAATGGAATGCATTTCTTTTAAAAAAAAATTGAGGGCTTTCTTTGGAGACAAGAAGAGAAAAACAAAGGACAAAGACTAGAAAAATGGGACCAAAAGTCTGTAAGGACATGCAGCATGGAGGTTTCGGAGTGGGAAATCTGATTGTAAGAAATATGGCGTTAAAGGACTTTTGCTTTGGCATATGAGGACGCAGTTGGGGATGTTATGGGCAAAGGTCATTAGAAGCATCCATGGATCGAAAGCTCAACGAAAAGAAGCAGGCCTTAACAATAAAAGTAGCTTAAGATCACTGTGGAAATCCATCTATAGCATCTACCCTCAATTTCGACCTTTTACAAGTTAGAAAGTGGGGAGAGGAGACCAAATAGTATTTTGGGAGGAAAAATGGTGTGGAACGGACAGGTTAAAGGAGATGTTCCCAAACGTGTACAGAATGTCTGACAAACATAGGGCCCCTATTTCTGAATTTCTGATTTTCAGCAATCCGAAGGAAAGAGCAAAATGGGCTTGGAATTTGCACCTGAGTAGATACATTGGGGACAGTCACGTGGGGCAGATAACTAATCTGTTGAAAATACTGAACAGTGTACAGCCATCGACAGAGGAAAACAAGCCAATGTGGACTGGGGACACATGCCACAAGTTTTCTGTCAAATCTTTCATGTCCAACCTGGCAGCTAGGGCCCAAATCAGACCTTCTCTAATGCAAAATTTAGTTGGAAGACAACAGCCCCTATGAAAGCTAAAATCCTAGTTTGGCTCATTAGTTTAAACAAACTAAACAATGCAGAAATTTTGCAAAAGGTGCTTCCCAATCATGTCTTGAATCCTTCCATGTGTTGTTTGTGCAGGGACAATGCTGAGACAATACAACATGTATTTGAACAGTGCACAGTTTTGCACAATGTAACCCCCCCCCCTCTCTCTCTCTCTCTCTCTCTCTCTTTATGGTGTACTTTTTCAAGGTCTTGGACAGTGTTTCCCGAAGAATTATCAAAAAGTATTGGAGAACGATTTTGTTTGTCATATGGTACAGCGTATGGAAAGAACGGAAGAACAGAACGCTAGGATTTTCACTGACGAAGCCAAATCAGATGAAATAATATGGGAGAGGTCCACAATTTTGTTTTCTATGTGGATATCTACATCTAGACCAAGAAAGGGGTATAATTTCAGGGATTGGCTATGTAATTGGCACAATATTATTCAAACTTTGTAATATTTTGTAATCTTTTGTCCAGATAGCTCATCTGGCAGAATTTTAAGTTAATATTAATGATATAGTTACTTTTCAAAAATATAAATAAATAGTATAATCTATCTAGTATAATCGGGGTTGAATATCTTAAGTAGACAAGTGGCAAAAATTGACAAAGGAATACCAGAAGAGAGGGAAAAAGGATTTAGAGGGGTGGGTAAATGCTATAGTACTCTAGAGAAGATGGTGGAACTAAGTATGACTTTTTGTAACCCATTTCATTAGTGGACGTCGTGAGAAAAGAAGAGGTATTCAAGAAGGAAGCCAAAGAGTTGGTTCTTCTACCAAAAGAGTATAAAATATCCATTTTCTAGAATTAAAAAAAAAAAAAATACTAGTGATCACTCATAACTGTTTCTGATGGATTCCTAAGTTTTACTTAGATTTTTGTGGAGTTCTTAAATCTCCTCCAGTTTTAATCTATGTATGTTTGAAGAACAATTGATGATTCTTTTGTTTTCCTGTGTATGTGTGTGATTTCAAAGTCTGTTTACGGGTTTGCAAATTTCTCTTTGAAATCATTGCACAAAGTTTCAATCTTTCAAATTTCAAATTAGCATTCCTTGGCTTGTGTGATATAATTCATCATTTGATGTGATGCCAAGGATTTTATAGGACTGATTACTGGATCTTTTACTCCATGATACTACTTTATTCATTTCTCTTTATCTCTTAGTTCTCACAATGATTTCCAACACAATGCTATCAATCTATAACCTTCTTTCACCTTGATACCTTTTGTTTTACATATATACCAGCCCTGTCTGACCTTAATCGTGTAAATTCAGGTCCTTAATGAACCAATTCTTCAATAACCCTAGACCTAGAGAGAACAATATGCAGAATCCAGATGAAGCAAGCTAACAGAGCATCTCCAGTAAACCTGACACAAAACTGAATAATCCCATCAACGAATAAGAAAATTATAGAAAAGCTCCGAATACCAACCTCATCAGCAGGTTTTGAATAATAAATGATTTTTTCTGAGTATCTAAAGTTGCATCCCGAGACACCCTTCTTACTGCATCCTCAAGACCTTCCTGACTTAATGTCAAAACAATTTCTTCTTGTTGCTTGGATTTCTTAATAATAGGGAAAAGCTGGTCATGTTTATCAACCTGATCTTCAACATCCAACAATTTATTAATTCCTTGCTGCCTTTCCTCACCAGGCTGTTTTGCAACTTCTAAACTGTGATTACTACCCAGATCCCTATTCAAAGCTTCTGCATGATTATCTTCATTTCTCTTTCCATTAGATTCTAAATTACAAGCAACAGATTTTACTTGTGGAAATATAAATCCTTTCTCATGATGGTTCCTCCCCTTGGACTCATTGCAAGCTTCTTCAGACAGATATGTAAAAACAATTTCCAGTGGATCTGGTGTCCTAGATGGAAGAACAGTTGACTCCTCTCCTACGACAGCCTCATGATGCCTCTTCATGTCTTCCCACCATTCTGATAACCATTTGTCGAACATTGTATTCTTTGTAGCCTTAAGCCATAATGACAGTAATGCATTCTGCTCTCCAGTTGACAAGGATGCCATAAGCCAGGGTATCATTTCTTGTAGAACTTCGGCTCTTGTCCTTCCAAGTACACATCCTATAATCCTTTCTTGCTCCTCATGAGAGAAACATTCAGAAAAGAGAGGCCAAAGTTCAACTTCCTCACGATGGAAATGTTTCACCAACATGACGCACATGGTTTTGCACATGTGATGGAGCTTCAAACATAATTTATGGTACTTGATCATTATCTGACCATGGGTAGCATCCATACGAGGAGATCGTTCAGAAGGAATATAAACTTTCAATTCTAATATTTCATTGAGAATAGTGGATATCCTGTGGAAATACTCCGATTCCAATTTATGGTCAATAGCGTATGAATGACTAATGTTTTGGAGCTTCCCTTTGGCCTCCAGAGCTGGAAAGGCAATTTCATCTTCATTTTCACTATGAATTTGATATAGAAACTGTAAAATATGAAAACGCTGAAGAAAGTCCTCAACTAACCCCACATTTTCAGTCATCTTAGCTGATACACGGACAAGGTATTCCAAATCATTCCTCAGGGCCTTGTGGAAAAGAAAGATGTGGTCAATTGGCTTGAGTTCTGGCTTGAGACTAGAACCAGCATCAACTTTCTTACAAAGATATTTGGCGAAGGGAGATAACTTCTTTAAAACCTCAGGGAAATATATATGCAGATTGATTCCACTAGAGTACAATGTCCTATGCTTTTCTTTTGTGACCTCTGATGAAGAATTATAAACACTGGTTTCAAAATTATCAGCAGACTTGTGTTTAATTTGACAAATGTGAGATGATTGGCAATGCCGAACATTTGATTCAAAAGAAGGTCCAGTATTCTTATTGACCTGTTCGGATAGAAAAGAACCTCTGTTCCTGAATGTTCCTTGCAACTCTTCTCTGAATTTCTCCATTGAAGTCTTACCGGAATATCCAACGCGAACCCACTCATGCAAGAGAGATGCAAAGCATGTGTCATCTTCAGATCCTGTTCATCAAAAAAAGGGGAAAATCCACAGATTCAGTGTCACTATTATCAACAATGTTAGCAAAGTTTTCAGGCATTCAAAACTCAAACAACTGAAAAGCAAACCTGCCAGCTTTATGCTCCAAAAAACAACTTTTAATTCATCCTCAGTCAAATGAGCTGAAAGCCAAGTAATAACACATTTTAATAAACCCAAAGGCATCATATGGAGGCTTGTATATAACAACTGCAGCTGCATTTCATGGGTGCAATGATTGCGAATGAGAGGAAGAACCTGCAGAACTATACACACAAATGAAAAACTGCCATGCATATCCCTATTTGATAAAGAGGATTAATTTTGCATGATTTATTTGGCTTATGGAAGTACAATCAATTATTGTTGTTTCAGCTTAACAAAGGCAAAAGAATATAATAACAAAATTAACTGAATGGATGAAAAATTGCCTACTTAAAATTGGACCTTTTTCTTTTATTCCAATATTAAATAGTTTTGCCAAAAGTACTAATGTACCTTTGATTCTTGAAAAGAGAAGTGTTTTATCATCTCCACAATAAAAGATTCCAACTGCCAGCACAGAGTCTCCACAAGCTTGCACAAAGAAGTTTCCTTTTGAGAATTAATATTTTGTAGGACAGATAAGAGACCTCCAATTTGATCCTCTTCTGGAAACCGTTGATGGGAGAAAGACAAGCAACCATTGGAAATTTCATTCAGAAAAGAGAAGAAGACTTTCTCCAGTGCGTCACTGTAAACATATTATCTTCACAATTAAGAGTATAGTTCTAAAAGTGAAGCAAAGGAAACGTAAAGATCAAAGGCGACGGGGATATTCACCATATGCCCTTGCAATAGATTTTGTTTTTCTAAGAAAGGAAGCCCTTGAGCAATCATAATGATACCTGTAGAAGATGACGACATCCGCAAGGAACTTCAGCTGTTCACTAATTAATGAAAGACTTGAGAAAATGCTAGAGCTTCGTATTTTATGGAGCTCTTCAAGAATTTCATTAAAATCTTTCTTAATGGAATTATGCCAAATAAGAAGACCATCAACAGGATGGTGTACGCCATTCTCATGGTGGCAAAAAGATCCAGCTAGGCAGAAATTTTCTCCATGTAAGCTCATCCAAGATGAATAACTTTTCTGCAAATCCTTGAAGTTTGGAGGCTCAACTTGACCAGAAGATAGTTTTACATTCCCTCTGGTGCTGGAGACTCTCAAAGAAATCTTGCTCCTCTTATCAAGCCAAGAACTTACGACCTTCATAGATGAATCTCAAATTATTCAAACTCACAAACAACCAGTAAGCTTATGAAGAACTCAGAATCAACAAAGGTCTACCTCCTGTAGTAGCTTTTCGTTAGGAACAACCATTTTAATGCAATTCATGATGTCAACCTTTTCATCTGCAGGAAGATAGGACGTCATCCAAGGAAGAAAATCTTCCAACAACATAACAGGTACACTGCAAATGAACTGCCATACTAGCGAAGCCTGCTCTTCAAAAGAGAATTGCTGCATGAGCAATGGAAAGACCTGCATCCAAAAATAACAATGCAATAGATATTACTGGAAGTTTGCAAGCACTGGGATCATAAATAAAGGAAATAGGAATGACCTTGAAAATACTATGCGCATAAAATTCCACAACACAAGCAAAAATTCCGTAATTGGAGAAAATCTATGAACATATTCTTGTCATCGTCTAAATATTTCAACAAAAAGATAATTGCATAATATTTTGACACGAAACAACTATTATTGATTGATTGTGAAAGAGTAATTGTACATCAAAACCCCCAAACAATTAATCATGGTAATACTTATGAAGAACGTAAAATGGGCTTTCACCCTCTAAACCAGTCTCCATATTGACAACTAACCAACCCTATCTCCGTATGGATGCATGGAGGCTGTTTTGGGATTTGAAGACCTCCCAGCCACCATTGAGCTAAATCAACCGTTAAACTAAGCCCGTCCTTCTTCAACTACATAGCATACTTCTAGATAAATCAAAAAAATTCAAAGGAGCATAGTCACGAAGTATACTATTAATCATTGAATTGCTATTGAGAATCTCAAAACCAGGAAAATTTGAGAAGTAATTCAGATAAAATGATGTCCCATTGTTCTTGCAGAGATCATCAAAAAGAAGGTGCTAAATCTCAACAACGCAAAAGAAAATGCTCACTCATTCAATGTAAGAGGAACAAATAATAATAATAATAACAACAACAACAACAACAACAACAACAACAAAAGAATACCTTGTAACAATAACATTCATTCAACTTCCAAAGGAAAGATTTAAAAAAGAAAAAAAAAAAAAAAGCACAATGCCCTCCACATGCAACCGAAAGCCCTTTACAGGTGCGCAAAATCCCAGCAGATAAAAATGCCCAGGTAAATAAAACTCAAAATAATTAGAAAGGCTACATCCTCAATACTAAGTTAGTCTCCATGGCCATGTCTGCCTGCTATCTTCTGAACTCGTACTAGCGCATGCATTAAATTAGGCAAGAGCCACATCTTGCAAGGTTCCCCATTAACAACAAAGAGTATTTAATGTAATCCATATGAATGTTCTTTGTCCAATAATAATTTCAAATGCACTTCTAGAATCTTACTTTTGTCAATGAATATCTAGGACAAGGGAAAGAACTACAAAACACAAATATTTTCAGTTGAGATAATTTCAAAAAAAAAAAAAAATGGTGCACCTGTTCTTCTTCCTTGAGCATATGCTGGCAAATTGACATTTTAATGGTGCCAGTCGACAGCGCAAGACATTGAAATGATGACAATTTATCGTCTCCATTTAACAAGATATCCAAATTCTGAAAAACTGAGACAAAGAGGTCATCTATATCCCCATGTTCCAGAGAATATGAGCATGCAATATTTGCAACACGTTGATCCAATGCGTGAAAAATAACCTACAGACAAGTTTCAGGTGAAGCAATGACAAATTGGGCACAAGTGAAAATAGCAATCTCAAAAATATATGGAGAAAGATCCACATAAACCTAGAAAGTACAAAAACGTCCAGAACTTCAAAATGCATTTTTGAACTCTCAATAGAAAATTACATATAGATTTGAGGAATTTCCTAAGTTCTACACCTCTAAATTTCGCTTGCTGATGCAGTTTAGCATTCTTAATGTCCATGAAACATAAGGACAAAAAAAAAGGTTTATTCTAAAGGAACAAGCAAATGATAATTATATATAGCTCCCTATTAAATAACAATTAGTTTAACAAGAGAAGTTATATATGTGCAATGTAAAATTCAAATCTTGGAAGAAAAGAGATTTAACCATACTTTGTGTTCCAAAAAATGAACCATAAAAAGAATTTAAAAAATAAGAGAAGTTGTCATATAGTGAAGTGTAACAATTTAAAGAGCTATACTTGATGCCATCCATATGATAGAGGAAAATAAGTGCATCAACATAGTAGTTACACTAATAACAATAATAATAACGATGACGATGGTGATGATTATGATAAATAGATATATTATGTAAGATAACTTGCAAAGTTATAATACATGTGTAACACTGGAGTTAAAAGTATTGTCAAACTTCAAATTGTAAAATCACACGTCACAAAGAAAAAGAACCTCCCCCTTTAGTATTCACATTGCACACCCTATACTTTTACAAAATTCTAAAAAGCTCCATGGCATGCATTTACCTTAAGTATGGGTTTTATGGCCAAGGAAGTTTAATTGCAAATGGCGCAGAAGATGGACTAATTGCTCCTAGGCATGGATCTGACAATTCTAAGTTTACTTTTTATTATTGTCATGGAGGTACATATGTTTTTAGTGTCAACTTAATGTAAATCTAAAACTAATGATTTCTTACCAAGCATCTCCTTGACAAAATTAGATAGCGGTATTGCATTATCAAACATTTATAACTTAGTTATTCCCCAATAAGATTCAAAAGTGGATTTAAGGATTTCAAAAGAAAATGATCGAATCATTTGGCCTTCGGATCCATCAGGTCTATCCACCACCAAATCTTTTCCTGCGGCCTTGTTGGATGACCTTTCTTATCCACTCTTTCCTGTCACATCCTAGTTTGGAAGGCATAAGTTATAATGACCCCACTTTCTACAACATCCGTGCACACAAATTCAATACGTTTAATGAACGTATCGATATTTATAAATTATATTTTGATTTAATTAAGTGTTATCTGGTATGATTATTGATTTCATTTAAGTGGAAAATATTTTAAAAAAAAAAGTGCAGAAGGTGCTACTATGAAAGCAGTGCGCTGCTCATCAGAGCAGCAGCACGCTTCTTCAACTGCCAGACAGAATTTCTGGGTGAGTTAAGTGGGGCGCCTGGTTGAGTAGATGATAGGAAAAGATGACCTTGGTGATTCTCCACTTAGGAAATGTGATTTCAGGTGGCGAATGAATGCTAATAATTGGTGAATTGTTGGATTAGGTGTCCATTGCAAGAGCTTAAGGGCTCACCATGTGTCATGCCAACATCTTCATTCTCTAGAGAACGAACTTCACTCTTTCCTCCTTTCCTCTTTGCTGAGCTGGTCCAGTTTCTCCTCCCTCTTCAATCTCTCATTTCTCACCTGCAACTTGAGACTAAGGAGTGATCAAGAGAACTCATGCCAACATGATGATGGTTTGAGGAGAACATGATGCTTGAATGAGGATGATAAGAAAAAAGCATAGTTGTTGGAATTGAGACTGACATATGTTGATCACATTGCCATTAGATTCCATTTCTATAAATGACAAGGAGCAAACTTGTATTATAGCTAATTAGCATCTCATCTTAAATAAGATGTGAGTGAATATTTGGTTGTTGTATTGCTGGATTAGCTGAGAAAAAGAGATTACTTGCTGGCATTCAAACTTAAGGTAAGTGAATTAAAGCAATAAGTTTAAGCTTATTTTTGTTTGGGGATTCTATTGAATAAATGTGTACATGTCTGTGATGCAAGTTCATTCAAGTGTGAAGAGGTTGAATTGTGTTGAAAGTGGTGATTCATTGAAGTTTTGATCAAAGCAGAAGCAAAGAAACCCTCAGTTTGTGTTGGTGTCCACAATTTAGAAGGTAATTCAACTCGGTCTTGCTTTGATTACTTGGTGAGTTTATTAATGAATTGAGTATTTTTATATTAAATCATGTTTAATTTGTTCAAGCCTTGATGTGCAATGATGATTTGAATTCTAGCGTTTTATTAGGGTGGAAAAACTTGGGCAGGAAATAAGATGGGAAACAGCGCAGAACCACTCTCGGCTTTCTGCGGTTCATCAAAGCAGCGCACGGCTTTAATACACAAAAGCCAAATCTAGCAAATTGTAAAATTTTGATATTCAAACCTGATGGAAACTTAACTAGGGTTAAATACCTAATACTCATTAGTATAGTGTTAACCATAGTTAGGAAAGAGAGTGGTTATGACTTGACCAGGAAAAAAAGGTAGAAATTGTGTATGATTTGTGAATGTGATTGTGATGTATGAATTTAAATTATGTTTGCAAGCGAAACGGTTGGTTGTGTTGGACCAAAGACCCTAGATTGCATGTATTTTGAGTATTTTGTGTGCAATTTCTTTACATGTTCTGCATTATTGTATCTTGAAAAGCATGTATACTGTATGTTGAAAATGGTATGAAATTGTTGGTTCAAAATGCATCTAACGGAAATTCATATCAAAATGTATGTTTTTGTTGCTCCGAGTTTTCAAGGCTCCACCTAGACTAATTGAATGGTTGATACAATACAATACTCCAGATTTTGAGGCTTTGCCTGGATCTAGTGAGAGGGAATATATATATATATATATATTATTTCTCAAGATGTTCGAGGCTTTGCTTATGTCTGTTGAGAGGATATTGCACTACCTAGACCTGTTGAGTGGATTGGTTTTAACCAAGCAAGTGCATATATTATAAGTATGCTTGGATTATGCTAATATGTATGACTTCATTACTTGATTTAGCAACTGTATGGTATTACAGTTGCATTCTACACCACTTAATCATCGTTAGCATCACATGCATACATGTTTTGCACATATACTAGTTTTGCAAGACTACTACTCATTGAGCCACGTTGATTAGGCTCACACTCTCTTTTCACCATTTCAGGTCTCTCGAGAAAGGATAAGGGAAAGCAGTCGTAATCGGCTAAGGCTAGCTTCCTTCAATCTATAGGTCATTTTGTTTGTTTGGGCTACAAATTTTATTTTGAATTTTTTTTGTATAAAACTATGCATATCTATGTAATATTATTTAAAATTAATGTACAATTTGATTTTGTGAGATTAATGTAAATGTGGACTACTTAGGGATAAAGTTGGCATTGGATTTTACAGAATCAGAGACAAGCTTAGCAATAACCTAGCAAGCCAGTGGGTGTTTGGATGACTCATAAGATTATTTGCCGGTCAAGCCACCGTTTTGTGGTGCAAAGGGCTCCCGACAAAAGTACCATCTGAAGTTAAATTTTTAGGATAGGTGATTCCCCATGAGAAGTTAAACACAGGTGGATATGTTGTAAAAGAGATTTCCCACGTGGTTTTTGTCCCCGACATGCTTCTTTTCTCTTTCTGTAAACAAGAGGCCAAATCTCTTAGGCACTTCGCATGGTCATGCAATTATGCTAGGGAAGTCTCGAGTGATAGCATTGCCATTTCCTAGCTATGGATTTGGTCAATGGCTTGGGAGGGGATTTTTGCTTGTTTGCATTCTTCAACTTAGTTAAGTTGGAATGGAGGAGTAATTGGCAAGTGGTATCTTTGGCTATTCTTTGGCCATTATGAAAGGAAAGGAACGTTAGACTATTTGAGGATGTCAATGGATTGGCCGTGGCTTTTCGGGAAAAATCACATTTACTTGCATCATTTTGGGTCAATAATTTTAAATTGTCAAAGGTTTTTCCTTTGGGTGATTGGATTAGAAATTGAAATAAATTTGCATGGGGCTCTTTATTTTCTAGCCAAGAAGTACATTGCAAAGGATTTCAATGGGGCATCATTACATTTAATACATTTGTCTTTATATCTCAAAGAAAGAAAAAAGAAAGAAAAAAGAAAAACTACATATTTTGTGTGTCTAAAAGATTTTTCATATTGTTCCTAGTTCAAAAAGAGTAAACAATAACTAGTTCTTAAAAGTTTATGTTAGTAATTTAATAGTTTCTATTATTAAATGTTTTTGCTCAGCATTATCTAAGATCTTTCCCTCCCCCTTCTTTACAATGCACCAAAATGGGTGGTGGGGTTACCAATCAAACCCCTAGACTAACTCAAAAATACCAAAAACACAAATCCAACAACATTACCTCTTCATAATTGCTCTAGATCATAGTTTAAAAAGATTTTGGGACTGCATACCTCTAATACCCCAAAAGTCAATAAAACTTTCACATAATTTTAAAATTTATTAATATAAAATAAATAACTCAAATAAATAAGAGAAAGTTTGAGTCTCTTCATAATCATATAACACAAGTGTTAAAGGAACCCAAAATAAGCTATAAAAATAATATAAATTTGAAAAAACATGAGACATATCGACGAAAATACGAATATAACACAAAAGGCTCTAGTTACAGCGGTAATGATTGGGATTACCATGGTAATACGAGCAAATCCCAGAAAAACCCAAAAATTTAACGTAGTTGTGACTACCATCGTAATCATGCATTATCGCGGTAGTGGATCACGTTACCATGGTAGACTACTGCGATAATCATGCATTATCACGGTAGTGGATCGCATTACCGCGGTAGTACGTGATTATATATGTATTGTTGTCACGTAGAAATCCTAATTATCGATTATTCAATTACAAAATTGCGCGTAGTCTTTCACAAACCCAGCCAGCTGCCACTAGTTGATCTCTCCTCATCCCATGCGAGTTCTACATTTATTCTAAACCATCCCAAACCCTTTCCAACCTCTAGGC
>JAJIYU010016529.1:0-12103 GCA_030144865.1 Tinospora cordifolia | reverse complement strand
GCAACAAACCCTTCGTCATGGCTCATGTGATTAGTTTATGTAGTAGAGCAATTCATGGCAACATCAAAACAAAATAAATCAAGATACTGTATTATCAATAACTCATGATCAATACATACATTGATTAAACTCCAATAATTACTCACATGATCGCACAATAACAAAGGTCAAACACATGAAAAAAAGTATTGCAAAGCCCATTAAGAAAAATTCATAGTAAAGAGGTTGATCGTTGAAAGAAAATATTTTGCGAAGGTTAATCATACTTCTACATGTTGAAGAGAATGATCAAGGCCAAAATTATTGAAGATGTGACACCATTTATATTTTATATAATAAGCTACATAATTATTATGAGATTTATTTTATTTTAGGTTTTTTAATTTTTGTAGTTAAGTTTATTTTGATTACTTTGAATTTAAGTTACTCCTAAGATAATATCTTATATAGGTAACTAAAAATATGGAAGATATCTTTAAGGAGATATTTTATGTTTTAAACTTGTTTCTTTTTTGTGTGAAAGAGAGTATATAAATAACTTTTTTTTATTTATAAAATAATGAAATATTTTATGTTTGAATAAAAATCTCTGTGAGTGTTTTTTTTTTTGTTCTTTAGTAAGAACTTTTATGATCTTTTTAAGGTAACTTATAACGATTAATCTTATAATTTTGGTTTTAATTAACAAGTTTGATTAAAGCCAAGATTTTTTTTTTTACTTGTTTCAAAACAATCTTTAGGTTCTTTTTCGTTGATCTTGGTCGTTACGTTCTCACGTTAGTATTCTTTCAAATACAAAGTTAGAATCTTATTACAGATTAAAGAATAATTGCAAAATTGATTTAGAAGAGAAGTGAGATAAAGAGTAAGAAAGGAGTCATTGTGGTGGAGTTAAAAAGAAAGGAAAGCCATTAAAATAGGTATATAAAATATAAATACTTTCTTCTTTTTACAATGAAATCAATTTATCACTATTTTCAATATTGTCCATCTAAATAAAAAAATGTTTAATATTAAATTAGAAGGGATAATTTAACCAAACTTCAACCCTACTATACCAAATGATAGGAAAACTGCATCCACAGGGATAACTACTTTGACTTCCGACTGACTACTTTAATTTTGTATGTTTTAAAAAGGAAATAGCTACTATAACTGCAATTAAATTAAAAAAAAAAAAGAAACTGAGTATCTATTTTTTTATAAAATAATTTGAAGAAAAGTCTAATATATTAATAACTTTAGGAATTTTTATAAAGGTTCTACCTAATTATATGCGCATATATATGTATATATATGTGTGTGTGCGCGCGCATATATATATATATATATATAGAAAGAGAGAGAGAGGATAAACAAGGGAACTTGTGTGTATATATGCGTATATATACATAGAGAGAAAGAGAGAGGAGATAAAAAAAGGGAAAAAGTTTTTTAAGAAGCTTTTTTAGCAAAGCCATCGTGAAGAGCATTTTGAGATATATAAGAATTTTAAATTTAGATTTTTATATTAGAATTTTGAGAGGTTTAATTATTTATTTTGGGTTTAGATTAATTTTTGCGTAGTTTAATTCATGGTTATTAATTTTGAAATTTCTTTTTGATTGATTAATGCTTTTAATTTAGAGATTGTTGATAGGAATTTTTTATTATTATTTTATAGTAGTTGAATTATTTAATTAGTGCATTGATTATTTTATGTTAAAAATCTGAAATTCTATGTTACTTATTAAATTTATTTATTTTGTATTCTATTAATTAGATTATAAATTATTTAAATGGTTGTTTTAGAACTATGTTAGGTTAGGTCTATTTCTACTAAGACTATAAGTTTTCATTTGATTAATTTATGGTGTTTTAATCCGAGAAAGAGTGTTTGAAGTTTATTTTGACTTAATTAAAATCTGATTTTGTTTTAAAAAATTGTTTTATCTATAAATTTGCCTGATTGAATGTGATTTCTTTACTACATTGAATGTTTAAAATTTCTTGTAATAAAATAATTAGAGCTTTATCTATATTAATAATTAAGAAAAAGTTTTGAATTAGTTGTTGATTATAATTTTTAACAATATATTTTTAAATTAAAATGAATTGATTTTCTTTTTTAATTGAGTTAAATTTAAGAATAAACTCATAACTCATCAAATTAATTCTTATATGACTTAGTAACTTCCATTAACAATTTTATTCAGTATTTTGCTAGTTATTTTGATTCATTTTTTGTTTTCACATAAGTCAATCTCTGTTAAATGGACTTTATAAGTACTATAATTGATACTTAGTTGCATGCAAATTAAATTTTTTTTATTTAATTGATAATAACAATTAAAGAACACTAATGTAGTTTGTAAATGCTTAAAATCAAATTAGAACACAATACCATATACTTAATTGATATTCAGAATCTCAATTATTTAAGTTGACACTAGAATTTAGGTTTGACGAAGAACCATTAAAACTTTGCTAAAAATCGAATTTCTTCACTCAAGATTATCGATAATGATTGTAGGTTTAATGAAAACCTACAAAACAACTAATGTTTTAAGGATATCTAAAATAAAAGTGAAGTAGAAATGAGAAGAATGAATTAATGTTGTTGGATTTTCGGTAGAGGGAACAACATAATTTTAAAAATTATGAGAGGGTATTTTGGGAATAAATGTTTGATACTTTAACGTCTCAATATTCTTCTCATTTGACCTATATTTTAAGAGTGGGCCTAAAATCACCTCACAAGTGTATTTGTTCACCCTACATTTTAAATCCAATTTTACTCTTATATAAAATGACTAAACTATCCTTCAGTAAATACCTTACTTATCCCCAAATACTCTCATTCACCCCACCTTATCCCACTAATCAGTCCCATCATCCCTTCATCATCTTTAGCTAGCTTAGAGCAAAACTTTTCTGGAATTCTGGCGAGTTTTTAACGACCATTCCATCAAGTTTTTTACAAGGCTTGCATTCGAAATGAAAAAATGCACCAATCTAATGACATTTTCGTTATTGAAGTTAGGGCTCTTATTTGAATCGAGATTTAGTTGATTTTCAAAAGAAATGACACAAGAAACGAATTTTAGAAGTACTATAGGCGTCAATGAGGTATATTTCGAGCTCTGTCTAGTTAAAAAATCGTGTTTTGGATCATTTGTTTGGCGCTTTATCTCGGCCCTACGTGACCGATACTCATACAAAGAGTCTCGATCAAAGATGGTAGAAACTCACATTATGAGTTTTGACTAGACAGGGCCGACACTCATACTGTGCGTCGTAGTTACCTCTAGCCAAGATGCATAGCATGAGTCTCAGCAAGATAAGGTCGAGACTCATGTGTGAGTCTCGACCCTGTCTGGCTAAGAACTCAGATGTCAGAGGCAACCATAAAAAACTCAAATGTCAGATGGGTTCATTGTGACCATAAAGAACTCAGATGTCAGAGGCAACGATAGACGAGCAAGAGTAAATCTTACTTGTGAAAGATATGAGTGATACAAGAAAGGAGCTAAAAGACATTGTGTTGACAATAAGAAGAAAGTAAAAGGGAGATTCGAGATAGAGACTAAGAAGTATGGATGTCCTTTTTTGTTGAATGGAAGGAATCCGAGCGATGGAGTATAGATCTTAATAGTAACATGTGGTATCCACAATTACCTAGCAGCAAAAATCTTAAAGGCCACTCATATGTAGGTAGGTTGGATAGTGATGAGATTGATGTAATGTTGCCAATGACAAAGGGAAACGCATGGCCGAGAGAGATATTGATGAATTTAAAGAATAAAAATTCAATGAATTCATCCACCTTGAGGACTATTTACTATGCAAGACAAAAGCAAAGATTAATAGAAGTTAGAGGTAGGGAACAAATGCAACAACTGTTACACTTGTTGGATGAAGCACAATACATTGATTGGCATGTGTGTGAAGGTAAATGTAATGTAGTGCAAGACTATTAACACCCCAGTTCTCGATCCTTCATTTTTGTCACGTCTGTCATGCATGAGAGACGCATCATTAAATGTTGGCACATATATCATCTACCGAGAACCAGTATGTTACTTTTCTCACATTCAATTCATCATTACATAACAACTGGACATACCAACACTCATATATATAAATAATCAAACTCTTGGAGTTATGTTAGTTGCATAGCACACTAACTATATTATAGGTATTTTATGTATAAATTGCATGAATTTAAGAAGAAATTAATTGTATTTGTTTACATTTAGTTACATATGCATTTAGAGTATTTTTGCATGATTAGTTGCATATTAGCATGATTTAATATTTTTTTTCTAGCATTTTTATGTGAATATAATATCCAAGAAAGGTTTTGAGTGTGTATGCAGGTTTAGAATGAATCGAAATAGCAAATAACAACACAAAAGAAGTGAAGGATGGTTGAAAATAGAAATATCATGTCACTGGTTATCTAGGTAATCATTTCAATGACCTAAGTAATCAAAAGAGCAGGAAACATCATGTCACTAGTTACCTACGTAATCATTTCAATTACCTAGGTAATTAAAGGAGAAGGAAGACAAAGAAAAGAAACAACTCACTGGTTACCATGATCGGTGGTCCCGTGATCGCAGTAACCAGAATGTGATTCGAATGAAGAACAGACTGACTGCGATACACAAAATGGAGGAAATCCAAGTTTTTATTGAAGGATGATCCTAACCGCGGTCATTGACCGCTGTCACATGATTAATTGTCGGGTTTCTCGTATTTTTAGAATTTTTTTAGTGCGGGACTATAAATAGAAAAGGTAATTAGAGCTAAAACAGACCCAATTCGAAAAATCTCACTTGTGACGGCTAAGAGAGACAAAAACCAGTGTTTTAAGAAGGGATTGAAGATTTTTACCAAGTTTTGAGTATGATTAAATTTCTTCTTCATTGTTTAATGTTTTGTATTAATTTCATGTTAAGTTAGTTAGTTTTCTTTGTCTGGGATGTGATGTCCAATGCATGAACTGTGATCTCTTGTTGAAGTTATTGATTTAGAAACACTATTATATATTGTGCACATTTAATGTTTTGTGTTTACTGGCCATAGACATGGAAGATAGGTCTAATTGGTGGTTATCACAGTATGGACTTATAATAGTTAATTGACTGGAGGGTTGTTTGCTTATCTAGGGAGTTGCACAGGGTTTTTGATTACACAACATTAGATTGTTAATTAAGCACCTCGGGAGAGGGCATTATAAGACAACTCTAATAGATATTGAAGCGCCTTGGGAGAAAGTTTCAATTACAAGTGGTAGAACTCATAGTGTAGACATTTCATGATCTAAAATGAGAATCACAAGTTATACAACGACATTTACTATCCTAGACATTCATTTTATAAGGTTTTCTAAAAACAAATTTTATCACTCTTACTAGGTTAGATTTTTATTCAGAATTTGATACACTCACTTCAAGTATAGCCTTGTTAAAATGAAGACCAACATTAAATTGGAATTTAAGGTATTGTATTAAATTCATTTTTTCTTGAGGATGATATCTAATATCACCGGTTAATACTAGTGTGAACCTGTACATTTGCAAGGTTGGCAACAACTTACCAAGGAATAACACCTGAAAAGCATACAACGATCATTCATAGTTAAATCATTAACTTCTACATTTGAATTTAAATAAATGTGGATAGGTTTCCTATTGAAATATCCAAACATGGCCTATGTGGCCGAAGTTTAAACCATAAGAAAAATTAATAGTTTAAAACCACTCTGGAGGGCCATACATTCAGTCTAAACTAACTACCAACAAAGAACTCTGATAACAACCTCAACAGTGAGATTTGAAGCTCCTATAGTACTCTGTAGTACTATCAACACGAACCGCCTCAAGGGTAACTTCAAATGAAGATGTGGGTGAGCTCAAGAGCCCATTGAATTATACACAGTACATCAATATTATTATTTAAATCAAACACACAACATGCAAATGCTTATCATACAATAGGCGTTTCAAACGTTAAGTTATCAATAGTCATTAAATTAGACCGAAGGGGTCTAATCCTGATGTTCTCTCATCATTATCATATTCGAAAGAGACAAGAAAAATGTACCACGTGCCAGATTCCAATAGGACAAGGGCACACCCATTACCCAACCTGGGAACTAGGGTCACACCCATCGCTCCATTACCAAAGAATTAGGGTCACACCCACAGTTTTATCATCGGGAACTAGGGGCAAATCTATCGTTCCTTATCGTAAGAACACCCACTGTGATCTCCCATCGACCACTACGATGATACGTGATTCAACTCTAAATTTATGTTTATTTGTGTATTTGTGTATCAACAAACATTTCATTATAAGCATGATTATCAATTTATCATGTGTAACGCATCATTGTCCAACAATGTGATCATTCCGATCATCTCATTGATTCATAAATAACACAATAATCATCTAATGTGACAAAACATGGTAAACATCGAACATAAATATATAACTTATGTTATTCTAGCATTCATGCATTCATGTCATTCATAAATCATATAAATAAATCCTAGCATGCTTCTAGGCATTCAAGAAATGTAAATACACCATATGTTCAATATTAAAATTTAAATAATACTAGGGAGCAAGGTAATCACTTCCACCTTGGTATTTCCTTCATTGTGCCTTTGCTTCTTGCCGCACGTGTTTTAAATCTTTAATCTATAAGATTTTAAATACTAAGATAATGCGTGTCTAAAACATTCATAACATGTTCAAAATCATAGATTCATGTCTTTTACCTAGGTATTTCACAGTGCACACAAGGTTGGAACAAAAAACGAAAGAAAAATAGGGTGCATGTAACAACCCAAATTTTCATGACACGTGGATATGACATATGTGTGTATAATCATGTACTATACATGTACATATATGTATAAATAATGTCACGTGGGTTGGAAAAAAATTAATTAAATAAATTTGGATTATTTAATGATAATAATAATAATAATTGAAATAATAGTAATAATATTATTATTATATTTATTATAGAATTATAAATAAAAGGTAAAAAATGAGAATAAGTTACATAAGGTATGTTGTTATAGAATTAATTTATATAAGGTATGTTGTTATGAAATTAATTTATATAAGATATGTTGTTATAGAATTAAATAAAGGTAAAAATGGGAATAAGTTATATAAGGTATGAGGTTATAAAATTAAATAAAAGGTAAAAATGAGAATAAGTTAAATAAGGTTAGTAGTGAATTTAATGATAATAATAATTTATTTGCAGTCGTGGTTTTTTTTCTTTTTGTTCCTAATTTCCAGAAAATGTGGGAAAGAAATGAAAGAAAGAAAGAGGGGAGAAAAAAGAAAATCTGATTTTCTCGACAGATTCGACGCACAAGTAAGCCATTTTTTTAATTCATATTCTAAAAATGCTAAGTAAGCCAGGTATTATGATCTTAGGGGTCTAATTTTATGGTAGGAGGTATTTTATAGTAGTACCCAAAAATAAGATTTTCCTCCACCGTGAGTAAAACTCAATAAAAATTATACCAAAATACTTCTGGTGATACATAGATCCTAGATATGTGGTTAGATTTCATTCGTTTGTCCTGTACACACTAAAATTAATACCCAAAGTTGAATAACTTTTAGATGAGTTTTTGGGTATGTTAAACTTCGATTGAAACATATAGAAATATAGAGAATGAAAATAGGTACTCATTAACATCAAATTTGTGAATTTTGGATATCAATTGAATTTTTGGTGAATGTTTGACTAATTAGACTAGTTATCAAAATTTGAAAAAATTAATAAAAATATAATTTGAAAGCCTATTTTAATAGTTTTTGCTATAAAAATATATTATATGAGTAAAAAACCTTAAAGATTATTGAACAGATCCAGGCTATCATGCATTAATATATGAGATCAAATGTACATATGAAGTGAAATATAAGCTATAAATATATTGGAAATGATTTGTGAAATAAATTCAAATAAGTTAAAATTGATTTGATGCATGTAAAGTGATTTTTGGTGATAGGATTATATTGGTGATGTGGAAGCAAATTACTATTGGATAATAGGAACAAGTTAGACATAAAATTTGTGAGTAATCTTTACTTATGGTGTTATATTTGACATTGAAATTATATCAAAATGCCTGGTTTTTATTAAAGAGAATGGTATATTGCATTGCATGCTTATTTGAATTTCATGAAATGGTTTTGTAAAAAAACTCACGTCCTTTTGGACTATGACCAGGGATACCTCTTCAGAGTATAACCAAGGACACCCCTTCAGAGTATGGTCTGGTTGCCTTATACATGTATGTTATCTTTTATTTCACACATTGCATTATACATGTATGTTATCTTTTATTCCATTTGCAGGTGATTTGAAATTTATGTTTGCCTTGCATGTTTTGTACATATGATGGATATATAATACTATAAGTCGGATTATTCACTGAGCTTATTGTTTGCTCACTCTACTTTCAATCATTTTCTCCAGGTTTTGATATGAAAGGGAAAGGAAAGATGTGATATCATTATTAGTTTCTTTTGAAGTTAATAGCATGTTGTAATTGTGATAATTAGCCAAATTTTTGGATTTAGAGATGAATATAGATGTGTTATCATTTGGATGTGATGTCAAAATAAATTATGGATTGTGTGGATATATGGTTAATTTTATAAAGAAATATATGTTTTTTTATATTGATTGTGATTATCAGGTGATTTGAATTTAGTAAAATGTTATATTTTTAGAGAAGACTCTGTTTTAATGAAATTGGTGATTTGTTTGGGAAGGCTTGCAGGGTTTTCTAACATGCTAGTGTTTTGACATGTTTGGAAATTCGGTGTCGGTCGTGACATCACTTGAGAAGGGGTTACAACAGTGCACGTCGAGTTACTGCGATAATGTTTTGCATTGCGGCTGTTGCTAGAATCAGCGACATGTGTTACCACAGTCGATTACTGCGGTAAACAGAGGGGGTTGTACGTGCAATGCCTTCATGTGCATTGTCTCGCTCATGTTTTTCCCATGAGTTTAACACTCAAATACACACACATTAAGCTTAAAACATACATCAAACTAAAAGAAGTCTTTATACCTTAGGGCTCCACATTTCCTCTTTGTTTCTCACCAAAAAAAGGTCTTGCAACCTTCAAATCACTTAGGTTTTAAAGAAAAACGTGTTTACACTTAGAAAAATGATTTACAATGCTAAGAACTTAAGATTTCAAGTGGGTTTTGTGATTTTACCTGAGTACAAGACATTTAGAACAATACTTCCATGGATTTTCTTCTTGGTGGAGCTTGTTCTTCACGGATGTACCCTCACAAACTAGTAGAAAGGGGTTTAAATAAATATAAATCAATCTACAATGGTAGAAAATGGAAGAAAGTCCAATTATTGGTGGCTAGTATCAGTTCTTAGGAGTAGGTGTGCAACTGTAGGGTTAAAATGACGACTAGGGTTTTTTGGCGCACTGTTTATACATATATAATTCACGTATTACCGCGATAACTCGAAGAATTACCACAGTAACTAGAACCTTACTTTTTTACGTTTTAGTCGAATTATCACGGTTATCACACGAATGACCGTGATAATTAGAACGTTGTGATCTTGATTTTTTCTGGGTTTTAGACAAATTTTTGCGATAACCAGTGGACGGTTACTATGCAAAATTCTGTGCTTCGCTCCGATTTGCTAATTCTTTTGTACATTGATTAAACATCTCTTAAACCATATTTTCATGAGTTTTTCAAAGTCTATTGTGCTTCTATTATTTTTATTTAAATTTACCAAAATTTTTATAAAAATTTTGGGGCAATAGAAAGACATATTTTGGTCTCATCCTCGTTCAGTCGAGTTACTGAGAACTTTTTCTGAAGTGTTGTTAATTGATTGTACTTATAAGACAAATAAGTACAAATATCTAATTGTACAGATTGTTGGGGTGACATCTACAGAGATGACATTTGCAGTTGCATTTGAGTAGATGTCAACTGAAAAAGAGAACAATTTCATATGGTGTCTAGAGAGATTAAAAGACTTGATTGATGGATTTTCTAAGCCAAATGTAATTATTATTGATAGAGATTTGGCCCTTATGAATTTAGTTGCCCAAGTGTTTCCCAAATATACTAACCTACTTTGTACATGACACATCAATAAGAATGTATTGGTTAACACCAAAGAAATGTTTTAAAAGGATGATGATTTCAAAAAATTTCTTCGAAAGTGGAATACCTTGCTAAATATTTTAACAAAGACTAAGTAGAATGAAAAGCTTGGGTTTATGGAAGCCAAGCATAGTGCATTTGATAATATACTTTCATATTTGAAAAATACTTGGCTAAACCAATTTAAAGAGAAATTTGTTAAGGTTTGGACTAATAAAGTGATGTACTTTGGGAACACAACAACAAATAGAGTGGAGAGTGCATATTCCAGATTAAAGAGGTACCTCAGGTCTTCTCAAGAGAATTTTGTGAAATCATGGGGTGCAATCAATATAATGCTTGAGCTACAACACACAGAGATCAAAACATCATTTGAAAAGAGTTTGAATATCTCTGTACATCAATACCAAGTTCCTTTTTTTCACATTGTTGTATGGTTTCATCTCTAGGGTTGCATTAGAGAAGATTCGACTTGAGTTGCAACGTGTACAAGGTGTCGGTGTTGATTAAGTTTGTTGTGGTTGTATATTACGTTGAACACATGAGCTTCCTTGTGTTCATGAATTTGCTAGGTATCAAGTCACCCACTTGCCGATCCCATTAGAGGATGTTCATGTTCATTAGCAAAGGCTTAGCCTTGATGACCCTATAAGACCATGAGACTTTAATTGCATACCATTATTAGAAAAAATAGCGAATAAGATATAGAAAAGTGATGAAAATGGGAGAAAAAGGATTGTACCACAACTTTTAGAGATTGTCTCTCCATCCATGTCCTCTAATGTTCCTCCTACAAATAAAATCAAAACAAAAGGAAGGTTGAAAAAGGTGGACATATTTATAAAGCAAGAACCCTTCCATTTTGAGCATATTCTATCTATTGGCTCGAGTTCCTCATCCAATTCTTTAGTGAAAAAGAAAGTTTTGAAGCAAAAGGTTCATATGACTTGGTCAAGGAAGACATCGACTTATCTTGGGGCATTTTATGTTGGGTGGCATGATCACATTCTTAATGTAGTTGATGTTAAGTCTGATAGTAATTATAGATATTGCGTTATTGTAATAGGCCTCGGTCTTGGGGGAGATGGTTGGAAACAAGTGAGAATTGATATGCTAGGCAAGCTTAACAGTTTTGAAGCTCAATATGCCAATTTTTTCAGCTTTACCAGGATGCAGCAAATGAAAGAGCCATTAACCTATGACCAATCACTCGGCAACACTAGAAAAATGGATGACACTACCAAACATGGGTTTATTAGTGGCAACTGCTTTCAATATGGTGTTAGTCCAATTATCTAGCGACTAATGCATAACATTCCTCCCGCTAAGAAACGAAATCTTTCCTTTTCAAATGAGAAATACAATCAGAATTGGTTATGTTAATGGTAACCACTTTGTTAGGATAATCATCTTATACTTTACTTTAATTATAATTTGGTAAATAATTATGCATAAACTAATTATTTTCATTTTATGTAGGCTCAATGGTAGTGAGTTTCGTGAAATCAAAGTACTTATGCCTCAAGTCCTTGGTTCGAATCTTCACGGAGGCGAAAAAAAAATCCTAAAAGGAGGGGATAGTACTTTGTGAGTCACCACCGGAAGCCTAGTTATTGTACCAACCAATTCCGTCGGGCCTCCAGAACACACTAACTAGACTTTCGGTGGTGACTCAAAAAGTACTGTCCCCTCCCCTAAGGATTTTTCTTTTGTCTCTATAGATATTCGAACAAAGTAGGGCGTAAGTACCTTGATTTCACGAAATCCACTACTATTGAACCGACGGACAATACTTTATGAGTCACCACTGGAAGCCCAGTTAATATGTTTTGAGGATCGGACAAAATGGGTTGTGACACTTACTAAAGGTTTTGGAGAGGATATTAGGGCTTGTTTAAATGCTAGCCACAAAAAAAAAAA
>JAJIYU010016528.1:0-12126 GCA_030144865.1 Tinospora cordifolia | reverse complement strand
ACTCACCAAATCTTCTGAAATAAAGGACCGTGTGGCACCAGAATCAAACAAGACATGCACAGCAACACCAAACAACAAAAACATACCATCAACCGCAGGAGTCGGGACTGTTTGGGCCTCTGCTGCATACAGTCTGGCCTGCTCTCTCTGTCTCGTCTAGGACCATGTCTGCCTCTGCTGCGGCCAACTACTCTGTCCATGCCTTGACTGTTGCTGTACTGGTGCTGGAGCTCTGGTAGGGCAATCTCTAATCATATGTCCCTGCTGGCCACACCAGAAGCACAGTCCTAACTTCCTAGCCTGCTCCCTCTGCTCGGTGCTAATCTGACTTGATCCGGTCCGCTGCTGCTGCCCTGAAGTCTGGGCCTGACCACTAGTAGTAGGTGCTCTAACTGGTCGTCGTCGGTCTCTCCTCTGCTGCAGGGCTCCAAATGTCTAACTTAAATACAGTCTCTTTTGTCTACTCTTGAGTGACTGCCCAAACTCTATGTCTCCTTCTACATGCTGGGCCCTCACAACCGCCTCTCTAAAGGTAGTCAGTCTTAGAGGCGTGATCATTCTCCTAATCTCTATCTTCAAACCCTCTATAAACTTCTTCGTCTTCAGTAGCTCATCTACAACCATCTCTGGGCAGAATCTCGACAGCTCTATGAACCTGTGCTCATACTCTGTCACAGTCAATGTCCTTTGCGTTAGCCTGATAAAATCTGATCGCATTTGGGACCTCCGTGCTGACGAGAAGAAAGTATCATAGAATAGTGTTTGGAACTCATCCCAGGTCATCACTATCTCATCAATGGTCGGATCTGTCACTATCATCTTCCACCAGTGGTAGGCTGGTCCCACCATCTAATGTACTGCCAAATCTACTCTCCTCGGTCCAGTCACTCCTAGCAGCGTTAGATGCTTATCCATCTCTATGAACCATCTATTTGCTGCAATAGGATCTGCCTGTCCCTCAAACTAGCTAGGACGTAGCTTCTGAAACTCTATAGCTAGGTCCTTCTGCTCTTTATCATAACCGGCGGACTTGCTAGCCGTCTGTGCTGGACTCTCAAGGGATACTGTCACTAGAATCGCTGTCTCATCAAGTGCAGATGCTAGTGTAGACGTCTGTGCAGGTACTGGAGGTATGGGAGGCTGAGAAGACTCTGTCGGGTACCGGCTCATCATGGCCCTGTCCACTGCCTTATCCACCGCTCTCTATATCATATCTGTGAGAACCTCTGGGGATACTGTAATGGCAGCTGGCGCCACTGCCTCGGTAACACCCTCCTCTGTCTGTACTGGCTCCTCCGTAGCCTCTCCCCTGGACCTGCCCCAACGGAGTCTGCCTCATCCTCTAACTCTCGACATTATCTTCAAGTCAAAAGCATAATATAGCAGACAATTCAAAAATTTAAATGAATATAACTGCCTTTCAACTTTAAGGTGGATACCATGACTTGTGCTCATAGCCATTCATTTCAACTCGCCTATACCCTTCATGTTCATCGTGCTACTGTGACTCTAAGTTCATGTCTCTAGGTTCTTGATATGTTTCAATGGCCTAGGGTTTATGCTTCTAAGTCGACAACATTTTATTTAGTTCTGGGTACATGAATTTGTGTGTCAATACTCAAAATAGTGATATCACATATATCCAAAGCAAACACCCAACAACCAACCAAATAATGCATGCTGGCATAATGGAATCCCTGTTCCATTACGACTAGTATATATTTATGCCAAATCTTGGTCTCTAAGGATGACGCAAGACCCACCATACGTGATCGTCCCATACCAGTAGAATACAGTGCGTGCAAGTTCATCCAAAGAGTCCATTCATCGCCCATTACAATTTCATAAGTGTCTCGCTCCTTAAAGCAGACGCAAGACCCACCATACGCGACCGTCCCATACCAGTAGAATACAACGCGTACATGTTCTGCCCAAGAATCGATCACTCACCATACACGGTCCGTCACTCTTCGAGTCCAGGATTTCTCCATACCCCCAAAGGATACAGGATCTTCCTGAATCGAGTCATAACCAAAGCAAGTGTGCGTTTTCACATTGTAAGTCTCTAGCTTATGTCCTAAAAGCTTTTATTGAGATCCACTGTCTTCAAGACATCACCCGGTTTTCCCTAAACCTAGGGTTACAAGCCTTGGATTGTTGATTCAACGGTTAAGTCTCCAATCTGACTCACTCACACTTCTATGTGATGCCCTCGGTCTCAAGTTCCTCGGATCCTTTCCATAGTAGCGCAACACTCGCAGAGAGTAAAACTCAGCCTATAAGGCTACTATCCAAAGGAAACGCATCACTCGTAGGGAGTAAGACCTCCACCTATAGGGCTACTATCTAATGGAAGCGCATCTCTCGCAAGGAGTAGAACTCCATCTACAGGGCTACTACCCGTACTCAAATCTGTCTGCAAATGGTCACTTGAGCACCTGACATCACCTAAATCTTTTCTAGACTTCTATCCACATAATCATTGGTGGATTTCTTTTATTAACTCTCTTTTCAAAACAATCAAATCGAAATCATTTCCAGTGAAAATCAAATCCGGTGAAATTTTCTTTTCATTTCAATAACATTATTATGAAAACAGTTCCATCTGGCATTGCTGGGCTAGGAAAAATCCAGTCATGCCCATTGTTATCGAACAGTGAGCTCTGATACCAAAAACTTTGTCACACCTCGACCCCTGGACCGGACGTGTTGTCTGTCAATCTAAGGCCCCGTCGTCGGGCGTCGCGTGGTTCCAAACTCGACGCATGGTCCGCCGAGGCCCCGAGCGTGCGACAGTTATCATCATCTATCTTTCTACCTCTATACACGAGGTTTAATCATTTCTTTAATTTCAAATAATCATTTTAATCATGCTTCATTAAGCAATTGGTTTCAAATCAAATTCACCGGATGTTCAAAATCACATTTATACTGGAACTCAAGATAATAGTAGCGGAAGCACTTTTCAGATCAAATCTTTCTAAATCATTGAACACTGTTTAGCAGTACTATAACTAAAAATCATCAGTTTGTGAATTAAAACAAGACAGTGTTCAAGTTGGTAAAACAGTCCTGTGAATACATATACAAAAATATGATACATGACCCTCCGGTCCAATTTCAAAATATACATCGTAAAAGCTGTACAAAAACAGAGAGACAGTTAAACCAAAAATATCACTCTCTCTCTCTCTACATCCTCCAGTGTCTGGTTTGCATCCTCACTGAGCGCTGGGCTCATAAGTACATGTAAAATAAAAATGGGGTGAGCTCGAAAGCCCAGTGGGTCTCCCCTACACATCAATTGCATTATACAAACGAGCATACGAAACATGCAAACAGTTTCAAATCATTAGGGGCGTTTCAAACACTTAGTCAGTTTATCCGTTGCACTCTAATTTCAGGAATTTACCATCTGATATTAGGAATTAACCGAAAGAGTGAACCACCCTCGGTATCCCAATTGTGGTACTGAACACAATCAGGCATGACATCTTTATCAAACAGAAGTCTACCTCTGAGACCATGACCCAAGAAGATACTGAAACCAAGGCAAAAATCCTCATGACTTTCCAAATTCGAGGGTCTCGTACGACCGCTCGTAGTTTAGCCTAGTTGGGGATACCCACAATGATGTCCTGGGACATTCGGAGAACCTCAACGCGATGTGCCACTAGTGCCCGTCCATCGCCCCGGTACGTGGAGTTCTTAATAAACCTTTAATGTTCTTTAGTTTCACAATCATAGTTTTCATTCCACACAACATACATACATGTTTATTCAAAATGCTAATCTAAGCAAAGAAAGTAAATAAACACCAAGCTGATCATAACATCTTAGTACTAGAAAGCGAGTAACCAGACATTAGGATATCATGTTAATCAATCCACCGAAAGCATACATCCCTAGCATGATACTAAGTACATGAATTTAAACATAGATCATATTTCGTATCCTACGTCCGCATAATACTAAAGAGTGAGGAAGAGATAGTCAACCCCACCTGTACGGGATGGAATACTGCTAGATCGTCACCCCTCGCACAGTAGTCCAATATCGTCAATCTACATCATTAGATGGTAATGATACATTACTTTGGGCCTTTAATACATATCTAACTCGACCCTAAGGGCCTGTTATCACTCAGTGCTTTAGAGTATACCCAAAATACTCCAAAACAACATCCAAGTCCATTGACTGCGGTTAGTACGGTGTGGACCACAATCTACACACAGTTTCACACCCAATAGTGGGATTTCACACGTGCACACCATACTTGTGATTCCTAATCCAGTTTAACACTTAAATCTAGTGTATTGGACACCCAATAATCATTTAAACACATAAACCAACTAAGAATGGTTGTTCACATCGTTTATTCACTAAAATCCATTGATCAAGCCTTAAAAACGGGATTTTGTTTCAATGAAATCAAACCCTTCATTTCTATCACCAAACAACCATCCTAAATCCATCATACTAGTGTCCAAACACACATACAATTGAAATGAAAAGGGTTTACTACGTTTTGCTTGGTTTTTAGCCACTAAACCCACAACACAAAGTTCATGAATGGATCTTCATCACTTTGACTCACTAACCATTTGTAGCTATTCATGTCTGAGATTAAATCTTAAAGGAAACTCAAAGAAAGTCAAAGAACTCACCTATGAATCGCCCTTGTCGCTCCTCTCCAAAACCCTGGATTGTTTTAGTGCAAAATGAGAAAATCTGAGCTTGAAACATATATATAACTCACACACGAACTGCGGTCGTCGTCAAACGGGCCTCGGTCTTCACTTTATGGACCTCAGTCATCCTTTTATGGACCGCGGTCGGTACTTTACGGACCGCGATCACCCATGTGACCTAGTTTCTATTTTTTGTACTTTTCCACTGATGATCACGGTCGACCTATAAGGACCGTGGTCCACAGTGTTTTTTGCACTCTTCACGGATTTTTCTCACCACGGACCGCAGTCGGCAGTGTGATGCCTTGTTTTTTAACGCTTCCTTCCGCACGTTTCTAACTATTCGAATGTTCTAATTTATTTTATCTTGATTAAATAACATACAATGATCATTAAAAACAAGTTTCCAATCATTTTTATATTTATTTAGAATTTTAAAAAATTCAATTGAAGTGGACGCATTATAAGACCTAGGGTGATTACATAAACTATCGTAGACTACTACAAAACATCATAGACCATTATATGTTAGTCTATCTTTAGCTTAAGTAACTTGGTTTTTGACCTTCTATAATGGTCTATGAACGTTTATTGTTGTATACAACGGTCTATGAGGGTTTATAGTCATTTATCATTATCTATAATGTTTTTTAATGCCTATACTTGTCCATGAGCTTACTTAAACTGAAGAGAGACTAATACATTATAGTCTATAATGGTTTATAGTGGTCTATGATAGTCAATGGTGGTTTATAATGGTCTATGATTGTGTAGTAAAGTTTGCAGTAAAAAATTAAGTTACTTAGCAATGAAAAAAACTAGTACAGACGATCATAGACCATTATACAACACCATGGACTACTATAGACTATCATAAACCATGATATTTTAGTTTTTTTTGGCCTAAGTAAGTTGGTTTTTGACCTTCTATAATGGTTTATGATGGTCTCTAATTGTCTATAATGATCTATGAGCATTTATAGTCATTTATAATTATCTATAGTGGTTTTCGATGCTTGTAAGTGTTTATGAACTTACTTAAACCCAAGAGAGACTAATACATTATGGTCTATGATGGTTTATAGTGGTCTATGATAGTCTACAATGGTCTCTAATAGTCGATGATGGTCTATGATTTTGTATTGATGTTCGTTGTTGAAAATAAACTTACTTAGAGTATAAAAAGGCTACTAAAGATGATCAAAAACCATTATAGACCACCATAGAAAATCATAGAATATTACAGACCATCATAGACCATAATATGTTTGTCTTTTTTTGCCTTAAATAAGTTGATCTATGACCTTATGTAATGGTTTATGATGGTCTCTTGTTATTTATAATGGTTTATGAGGAATATAGTCATTTAATATTATCCATCGTGGTTTTGATGCTCGTAATAATATATGAACTTACTTAAACAAAAGAGAGACTAATACATTATGGTTTATAATGGTCTGTAGTGGTCTATGACACTCTATGGTAGTCTTTAATGGTGTATGACGGTCTATGATTGTGTATTGATGTTTATAGTAAAAAATGGCGTTACTTACAATTTAAAAAGACTACTATAGAATATCATAAATCATTGTACACCATCATAGACTATCATAGACAACTACAAATCATTATAGACCATAATATGTTAGTCTTTCGTTGGCTTAAGCGAGTTGGTCTATGACCTTCTTTAATAGTCTACGATGGTGTCTAGCTATCTATAATGGTTCATGAGGGTTTATAGTTATTTATAATTATCAAAAGTGGTTTTTGATGCTTATAATTTCCTATGAACTTACTTAAACCAACAAGAGACTAATATGTTAAGGTCTAAGATGGTATGTAATGGTCTATGATAGTCTATGGTGGTCTATAATGGCCTATGCTGGTCTATGATTGTGTATTGATGTTTATAGTCAAGAGTGAACTTACTTAGGGTTGAAAAAGACTATGATCATAGACTATTATAAACTGCCATAAAATATCATAGACTGCTACAAACCGTCATAGACTATAATATGTTCATCTTTCTTTGGCTTTTGTAAGTTGGTCTATGAGCTTCTATATTGTGTTGATGTTTGTAGTCGAAAATGAACTTACTTAGAGTTGAAAAAGCCAATTATAGAAGATCATAGACCACCAGAGACTATTATAAATGACCACAGATTATCGAAGACCACAATATGTTAGTCTTTCTTTAGTTTAAGTAAGTTCGTCTATGACCTTCAATAGTTGTCAATGATGGTCTCTAGTTGTGTATAATGGTCTATAAGGGTTTGTAGACAATGATTATTAAATATTGTGGTTTTTGATGCTTATAATTGTGTATGAACTTACTCAAACCAAAGAGAGACTAATCCATTATGGTTTATACTGGTGTATAGTAGTCTATGATAGTCTATGGTGGTCTTTAATTGTGTATTGATGTTTATCATTGTGTATATAATTGTGTATTGATGTCTATAGTCGAAAATGAAGTTAGTTATAGTTCCAAAAAACTACTATAGATGATCATAGACCATTATAGTCCACAATGGACTATCATAGACTTCTATAGATCATCATAAACCATAATATGTTAGTCTTTCTTTGATTTAAGTAAGTTGGTCTTTGACATTCTATAATTGTCTATGATGTTCACTTGTTTTTTTTATATTAGTTTATGAGGGTTTGTAGTCAATTGTAATTATTTATAGTAGTTTTTGATGCCTTTAATTATCTATGAAATTACTTAAACCAAAACAATGGTCTACGATGGTTTGTAGTTCTCTATGATAGTCTATGGTTGTCTTTAATGGTTTATGATGGTCTACAATTATATGTTGATGTTTATAGTAAAAAATGACCTTACTTAGCGTTGAAAAAGATAATTGTAGATGATGATAGACCATTATTGACTACCAAAGTCTTTTATAGACTACTATGAACCATCATAGACCATAATATGTTAGTTTTCCTTTGGTTCAAGTAAGATAATCTATGACTTTTTATAATGGTCTATGATGGTCTCTAGTTGTATATAATGGTCTATAAGTGTTTATAGTCATTTATAATTGTCTGTAGTAGTTTTTGATACTTGTACTTGCCTACAAACTTATTTAAACTAAAGGGAGACTAATACATTTTTGTCTATGATGGTCCGTAGTGGTCTATGATAGTATATGGATGTTTGTAATGGTATATGATGGTCTATGATTGTGCATTGATGTTTGTAGTTGAAAATAAACTTACTTATAGTTTAGAAAGACAACTATAGAGCATCATAAACCATTATGGACCACCATAGACTATCATAGCTACTACACCATCATAGACCATAATATGTTAGTTTTTCTGTTGCTCAAATAAGTTGTTTTGTGACCTTCTATAATGGTCAATGATGGTCTCTAGTTGTGTATAATGGTCTATGAGGGTTTATAGTCATTTATAATTATCTATAGTGATTTTTTATGCTTTTAATTGTCTATGAACTTACTTAAATCAAAGAGAGACTAATACGTTATAGTCTCTGATGGCTTGTCATTGTCTATCTTACTCTATGGTGGTCTGTAATGGTCCACGATGATCTATGATTGTGTTTGATGTTTGTTGCTTAAAAGAAACATACTTATAGTTTAAAAAGACTACTATAGATGGTCATAGACTATGATAGACCACTATACACTATTGTAGATGACGACAAACCATCATAGACCATAATAATATGTTAGACTTTCTTTCCCTTAAGTAAGTTGGTCTATCACCTTGTATAATGGTCTATGTTGGTCTTCTAGCTATCTACCATGGCCGATGAGGGTTTATAGTCATTTATAATTATCTAACCTAGTTTTTGATGCTTGTAATTGTATATTTACTTACTTAAACTAAGGAAAAACTAACACATTATGGTCTATGATGGTTTGTAGTGGTGCATGACAGTCCATGTTGGTTTATATTGGTCTAAGATGGTTTATGATTGTGTATCAATGTTTGTAGTCGCAAATGAACTTACATAAAATTTAAAAAGACTACTATAGACAGTCATAGACAAATACACATTGCCATAGACTATCATAGATTACTGAAGAGCATCAATTACCATAATATGTTAGTCTTTCTCTTGCCCAAGTAAGTTGGTCTATGATGTTCTATAATGGTCAATAATGGTCTATAGTCGTCTATAATAGTCTATGAGGGTTTATAGTTATTTATAATTATCTAAAGTGGTTTTTATGAGTATAATTGTCTATAAACCTAATTAAACCAAAGAGACACCAATACATTATGGTCTATTGTGATCTATTAGTGGTCTATGATAGTTTATGAAGGTCTATAATGGTCTATGATGGTCTATGATAGTGTATTGATGTTTTTAGTCGAAAATGAACTTACTTAGAGTTTAAAAGGATAATTACAGACAATCATATATCATTATAGACCACCATAAACTATTATAGACTAGTGTAGACCATCATACACCATGATATGTTAGTGTTTCTTTGGCTTAAGTAAGTTGGTCAATGACCTTCTATAATGGTTTATGATGGTCACCAACTGTTTATGATGGTTTCTAAGGGTATATAGACATTTATAATTATCTTTACTGGTGCCAGTAATTGGCTATGAGCATACTTAGACCAAATGGAGATTAATATATTATGGTATATGATGGTTTGTAATGGTCTACGATAGTCTATGGTGGTCTATAATGGTCTATGATTGTGTATCAATGTTGGTAGTCGAAATTGAACTAATTTACAATTGAAAAAGACTAGTATTGAAGATCATAGACCATTATAGACTACCGAACGCTATCACAGACTAGTACAGACCATCATAGACCATCATAGTCTTTCTTTGGCTTAAGTAAGTTATTTTTTGACCTTCTATAATGGTTTATAATGGTCTCTTGTTGTGTATATTAGTCAATGAGGATTTATAGTCATTTATAATTTATTTATTGTGTTTTTTTTATCCTTGTAGTTCTCTATGAACTTACTTGAATTAAAAAGAGACTGATAGATTATGGTTTATGATGATATGTAGTGGCCTATGATAGTCTATGGTTGTCTATAATGGTCTATGATGGTTTACGATTGCATATTGATGTTCGTAATTGAAAATGAACTTACTTAGAGTTGAAAAAGACTACTATACACGCTCATAGATCATTATAAACCACCAATGACTATCACATACTACTACAAATCATTGAAGACTATAATATGTTAGTCTTTCTTTTGCTTCTATATGTTGGTCTATGACTTTCGATAATGGTCTATTATGGTATGCAATTGTCTATAACTGTCTATGAGGTATATAGTAATTTATAATTATCTATAGTGGTTTTTGATGCCTGTAATTGCCTATAAACTTACTTAAACCAAAGAGAGACTAATACATAATAGTCTATGACGATTTCTAGTGGTCTATGATAGTCTATTGTGGTTTATATTGGTCTATGATTATGCATTGATGTTAGTAGTTGAAAATGAACTTTCCAATAGTTCGAAAAGACAATTATAGTCAATCATAGACCATTATAGACCACCACAGACTATTATACACTACTACAAACAATCAAAAACCATAGTATTTTAGTTTTTCTTTGGCTTAAGTAAGATGGTCTTTGACCATCTATAATGATATATGATGATCTCTTGTTTTCAATTATCCTCTATGAGGGTATATAGTCATTTATAACTATCTATAGTGATTTTTCATGCTTGTAATTATCTATGAACTTTCTTAAACCAAAGAGAGACTAATACATTATGGTCAATGATGGGCTATATTAGTCAATGAAAGTCTATGATTGTAACACCCCAATTTTCGACCGGACCTCCGTTCACGTGTTACCTCACGTGTGGATCGTCATCCAATAAAAATCGAGATGCTACTTGCAAATCTCGTTCTGTCAAAATCTTTTCTTCAAAATCAAATTCATAAACTTTAGTTCTCAAGTCAATTTCTATGAAGATATTCTGTGCAAGATAGAAAATCACAATATTTTTTTTTTTCGAATAAATCATATGTACTTCAGCGGAATACTTTTAAAACTATTCATTTAAATCAAAATCATCAAGCAATTAAAGTCATTTAAAGATAAAACGACCAAGTTAACACCAACGTAAATACATTAAAACAAACTAGTGAAATATATAGAACAAAACCTCCAAGTCACCTATCCCGGACAACCTCCCCACGAGGTGTCCAATTCAAAATGCAAGTTTTCAGGCATAGTTTATGTACTCTAGGTCCACGTGTACCTGAAAAATAAAGTGGGAGTGAGCTCGAAAGCTCAATGGATCAATCCTACACATCAGATGCATTATACAGACCCAATCAAAAACATTACAAACACTTTCAAACAATAGGCGTTTCAAACATTCATTTAATTTTGGTCGAAGTCAAAACTAGAAGAGGATTGAGATGCCTCTCGATATTCCCTGTGATCCAATCCAATCATAATCATAGAGGCCTCAGGTGGTACCATCTAAAATCAATCATATCTCAGTATCACATTCCAAGTGAGGGTACTTATCTAGACTCGTACTGTCTCCCAAAGACTTTGAGCTGTCACAGGCAGCTCAGGGTGGGAATACCTACGATCCTCCTTGCAGCTCGTCAATCGCACCGATACGTGGATTCTTAATAAACCATCGTCTTATATTTTTCATTTTACAAACGATCTCAATCACATCGATCATCAATACAATTACACTAGAATATATAACCCAAACTATACTTGCAAGTTCACATGATAAGGTGCATAAATAAACAATGGGATCTAGATACACATTTGCCTAATCATGCAAGCCATAATTGAGTGAATCTAAATGCAAGATCATGTCATAATTAATTATGCATGGATTAAATAGTTTATCACACATTACACATCATTCAAAGAAGTCAAATAATTTCAATAAATTTCCTAGTAAAATTCTAATAACCTAGAACTATTCAATCAAATGCTTTAAATCTTAAATCTGTATAATACAAATGAACAAGGAAGTCACACCTACCTGATTTTGCCGATCTTCGTGGCTCCTTGCTTTTCTTCGAGATCCTCGATGTGCTAATATACATAAAATCTGAAATTTAACCCTTAATAGAATTACTCGTAAGCTTAATTAATTCCTAAGATAATTATAAATTTCCGACATTACTTCCAACCAATTTAGGGTTATTCTAAAATTCCAATTAAAATAGTTTCTGAGTCTTCTAAATTTTCTTAAGTTTGAAATCTCAACTATTGTAATACCAGAAAATTTTAGTGACGTAATAATTATAATACCTGAAATTTTAGTGACGTAATAACCGAAATTTGAGTTTAAAACACATACAGGTATATATTTATATATAAATACATATATATGTGTGTCATGGGTATGTAATTAATCAGTTAGCATAGAAGTATAAAGGAATATACATTGATTAATAATAGACATATAAGAAT
>JAJIYU010016527.1:0-12145 GCA_030144865.1 Tinospora cordifolia | reverse complement strand
CAATATGTGTATCATTTCTATTTATTTCTTAAGCAATTCCTTAAATTTTATAATTAGTTCTACTAACCCTTAATTTTCATTTAATTATCCTAATTTTTATTATATCTCCAACATAAATTATTTTTTATGTGCCAACCCACCATTTGCACCCAAAATTTTATTAAAATCTTTGAAATTAATTTACCAAATTCTGGGGTATTATAATGAACATGCTAGTAATTTGTATACGAAAAAGGGGTGTTAGAAAAATCATTTCCACCTCAAATAAGTCTCTTCTGTATACCTCTGAAATCCAACAGAGTTTCGTTACTTCAAAGCTTCCAACTTTCAAGAACTCTCAAGAACACTCAAGAACAGTTCAAGATCACTCAAGAACTGAGGGGATTGCCAAGAAGTAGGCTAGAGAGAGTCAAGAGGGACTAGTATGCTCTTGATTTGAGATGAACACAATGAGAGCATTAGGGGTCCTTTATATAGAGTTTAAGATGGCATAGATTGGTAAGTTTTTGGTGTTCTCCCTGTAGGAAACTTGCTAATAATTCAAATTTTCATGCCCCCCAAGTATAGGAAAATAACAAGTGTGTTTGGGAAACTTAGAAACACAATTTTAGAATTTTTAGGAATTTTTTTGGATTTTTTTCTAATTTTTTTTGTTATTAATCTTGGTTTTAATCGAAGCTTAAACGTGGGTCATTGATGATCCTCGATCACGTCATTCAGATCACGATCAAGATTAACGAATTCGCCGTGGGTCGTCGGATCGTCTTCGAATACATCAATGTATCTGATCTGATTTGGGCCACTGGATTTCCTCGAACGCAGCACGATCATCAAAGAGGCTATGATCTCACCATCAGATGAGCCTCGAACACAGCACCGTTCATGATCGACAGAAAACGAATCAAATCCGAGCCATCAGATCGTCCTCAAGCGCAGCACCGTTCGCGATCAGCCACTGCGGCTTTGATCTTCGTCGTTGGATGCACCTCGAGCACAGCACCAGATGATCATCTTACCGTGAGCACGAATTTTGGCCGTTGGATGATCATCGATTGCAGTGTTCGAATTTGGTTCGCGATCAACGAAAGTGATCTCGTTTGTTAGATCAGGCAGATCGATTCTGGGTCGTTGGATTACGCTGATCCGGTGCTCCTGAGCGCTATTTTGGGCTACGATTTCATTCGTTGGATCAGACAGATCAAGTTTGGACCATTGGATGCAGTTTCTAATTACCAAATTTGCTTTTTAAAGTTGCTATTATCCGAAAATTGTCAATTACACACTTTGTAATTGATGTAAAAATAATTTTTGCACTTGTCCTTCTATTTTATTGAGTTGCTAATGTTTTTCCCCTTTATATTTCTTTAATATTGAATTTATTTTTTTTATTTTCTATTTTTTTAATATTGCCAACAATTAATAATTTATGTTTCTTTATATTATTTTTCATTTCTTCATTTTTATGTATTTATCTCATATTTTTATTTTCAGAGGGTCCGAATAATTATATAATTCACTTTACTGATTAAAATAATTAATTCAATAATTGCATAATTATAAATTGATTAATTAATATTTGATAATTCCACTAACCTTATATCATTAGTTAGATCATCTTGATAGTAAGGTTTCATTTGCCTCCAATATTTTTTTCTCAATGAATTTTATTTCATTCATATTTCTTTTTTGACAAAATTATGAGATACTACAAGTTGACTAAAGAAAGACGATTAATGATAAGAACAACATACTGTCATAGTAATCCCCTGGGATTACTGTTGGTGTTCTTTACATATGATTAGTTCATATGGGTAATATCCAATACTTAGAATATGGGTTAGGCCTTAAGTTCAATGAAACTTGGCATAAAGGAATGCCTTTTCACTCAAGGGAGGTATTTTGATAAGAACATTAAGGGGATGAAACCCCTTTTACTCTAATTTACAACTATGAACAAGAAATTGTTTGAAACATCTATTGGTTGTAAGTATTTGACTTGGATATCTTAGTGATTTAATTGTTTTAGAATAATCTATTGTACTTTGTGCTCACCCTTCCTACTTTAAATCTTTTAGGGAATTGATTAACTGAAGATGCATGATCAAGAATTAGAATGTCTCTACTTAGAATATTTCTATTGTAAGGGCATATTGCCCAAATTTTGATATTCCGCTGTAATAGTTTTATTTGAGTTATGTATTCTTTCCTTTATTCAATAAATAAGGAATGCTAAATATTTCTTTTATCTCTAACTGCTTTGTCTTGTTGGGTTAATTATTTAAATCGAAAAGAGTTAAGTACTTTGAATATTCAACCAGACTTGGGATAAAAGAATTAGAAAGTCAAGTGTGAGTCACTTGTAAAGTAATACCGATCCAGACTCGCCTTGTGGTTAAGTCCAAATAAGAACTTGGGGGGTTCGAGGTGTTACAAAGGGGCGGAGTTTCTTCAACTCCATCAACATATCCCTTTTGTTCCTTGTCTTCCATATTCTCAAGTGCCCTTTGATGAACTGGAACTTGAGCATTGGTACTGGCTACTACACCAGAACTCGTTCCTGTACCTGTAGATGTGGCACTGCCTATGGTATCATCTGAGGTGATGCCCTTATAATCTGCTCTATGATGCTCCTGGATACTTCTGTGATCATATTCTTCATTTGAGTATCAGCTATACTAGTTTGGGCCTCCTATCCTCGTAGTTCAATCTCGTTAGATGTAGTAGCTCTGGTCAACTATATCTTGGACCCAGGCATTATCTACAAGTCAAAAGCCATCTTAGTACCTGATTAGGTATCACAACGAAAGAGTTAAAAGAGTTACAATTTGGGTACACAAATTGTAATATCCTGAAAAATTTGTACAAAATAAAATCAAATGATCAAATTATAAGGATAAATAAGAAAAATTCCTTTCAGGGATCAATTAACCAGTTTAAGTGCTCAAAAACCCCTCAGGAGAACAAAAATTGAGAAACAGAAATGAAATAAAATGAAACAAAACACCTAACTGATCTAGGCATCTGAAATTCATTTCATTTATCCAATTAAGGGTTCATTGCCTAATATGCTTTAGTGGAATCTAAATTAGGAAAGAAAATGGAGAGAACTTTAGCCAAATAGAAGTTATGAATTTTTATTGATTTCATATGAACCCAAAAATGTGTGTCGAGGGCCTAAAATCCTAGCCAAACATAAGATATGAATTTTTATTAAATTCATGTAGACTCAAAAATGGGAGAACACCTCTAAACATGTGCAAGTCACATGGGTGATGATACTAGCATAAAATGATCATGTACACCCATGCCCTTGCACATGGGTGATGATACTAATATAACATGATCATGTATACCCATGCCCATACACACCAAAAACGTCACAAATTAAGGAACCCTAGCCGTTTTAGAAATGTGCTCATGTGGATGATCATGTACACCCTAAATGCATGAACACTAGAACATTCCTTTTAAGCAAAACAACCCTAGCTGCCACCCTTGTGCTCACCTTAGTAGAATAGAAAGTTTACAATAATGAAACTCGCCAAACCACGAAAATTCCATGAGGAATATGATCTTATCTAGTACACATCAAATAATGATCATATACTCTCTATGCTTGACACACTACTAGGCACCAAATTAGAAGTTTCTAAACCTTAGATGTTCTCTAATAGTTGGATGTTCAAGGAGAAAAGTTGCTGATTTGTGTAAGAATGAAATGTTTCCTTGCTCACACCCTTTCCATCCAAGCAAGACGTCCAGGAAAGATTCTAATGCTCTCTTAGTGTGACGCCCAATTAAAGAAACAAGATTAGAATGGTTCCATGCTCTCTTAACTTGACACTCAAACAAAGAGATCAACTAGGAAACTTTCCATGAGCACAAAATCTGATCTTATATGGACGTCCAAACTGATTTAGCAAGTATTCTAAACCTCTTTTGTGCTCACACACATGAAGGAAACAAATAAAGATTCAAAGATTGTGCACACTAAGCTAAGGAAACCCTAAATATCCACTTACCAATTTGTTGCACACAAGAATGGAAACAAATCAGCTACTTACCCAAGATGTCTCATGTGTGAAATTACCCAAAACATTCCATAGGTACTTATGAAACCCTATATAAACCCCCCTAATGCTCTCATTCTTCCTTGTCCCAAAACAAGAGCATACTAGTCCCTCTTGACTTTTTCTAGCCCTCTTCTTGGCAACCCCCTTAGTTTTTGAGTAATCTTGAACTATTCTTGAGTGCTTTGGTGCTTGATTAAGTGTTTTTGAGTATTCTTTGAGTGCTAGATGTTGGAAAGAAGGGGAAGCTCTACTGGATTTCAACCAAGCTAGCAATTGAGGTGGAAGTGATTTCGAAAACCTCCATCTTACTTGTTTAGTTTAATATCATGTTTATATATGCTTGATTTCAGTTTAATATGATAATCATGATTTAATTTTCTGTTTAACATGTATGTCATGTTTAGTTGATCATGAAACCATGTTATGCTTAGATTATGCATGTCTAGTTTCTTTTTCTATTTTAAGTATGATGCATGTTATGTGCTTATTTTCATGCTTTGAATGTTTATGTGTTAAACATGCTGAATTTATTTTATTTATGATTCATGAGTATGAGATTAAATAAAAGATTTCAAGATTAAGAACCACGTACCGTCATTGTGAACATGAGGGTCATTGTTGGTGTTCTTTACTTGTGATTAGTTCACATGGTTCAAGTCCAAAATACTTGGAATATGGGTGAGACTTTAAGTCTAATGAATATGGAAAAAAAATGTCATTTCACTCCAAGGAGGTATTTTGATAAGAAAATCAAGGGCCTTGAAACCCTTTCAATCTAATCTACAATTGTAAACAAAATAATGTTTGAAACGCCTAATGTTTTACAAGTGCTTGAATTTGAATGTGTTGTTAGCCTAAATTGGTAATTTGGTTGTTTGAAAAAGATCTACTAGACTGTGTGCTCACCCTTCCTCTTTTATTTTTTAGGTATTTGAATCACATGAAGACATTGATATTAGATAGGTTCTAATTTTAGAGAGTTTCTATATTTGAATTTAAGGGCATATTGCACAAATTTTGAATATCTATAATGTAAGACTTCTGCTGTATTTAAATTGTTTTTTTCAGTTTTGAGTTATGTTCTCTCTCTTTTTTTAAAAAAAATCAATAAAGATTTGGAAAGTTTTCTTTTCTCTTGTGTAATTGCTTTATTGAACTTTGTGTATAAATTTTGGGTTAAGTACTCTTGAATCTCAATGAGGCATGGGATAAAAGGAATAAGAAGTCAAGTTGTGTATTTGTAATGTAATACCAACTCGACCCGCCTTGTGGTTAAGTCCAATTGCAAGTCCTGGGGTCGGGGTGTTACACAATCCGTCTTCCCTTATCCTTGGGATATGAAATACTTTTTCAGACTTGAAAAATTATTCGTCCCATCCATATTCATTTATCGAGTGTGTTTTCCCAAGCTTTTCATTTTGTTTGTACTATCATGACTCTGGATTCATGTTTTTAGGTTCTCGATTTGTTCAGTGACCTAGTAGTTTATTCTTCTAGGTTCTATTTGAGGGTTTTAAGGCCCTCCAATGTTGTTGGGTACTCATAATCAAAAGCATGTGATATTCTCATAAATTTAAACAAGATAGCATGCATTCAATTAGGCAGGCAATCATACAATCATACAAGTTCACACTAGCATAGTGAAATACCAAGTTTCCATTTGTGCCTTCAAGTTCTAGCATCCCATACCACCCTTGCCCATTGACAAAAACTTACACTTGGAGACCTCACTACACCTAAACAATTTTGTAAATGTCTCGACAACTAAGGTTTCCTAAGTCCCGCTATACTTGACCATCCCACACCAGCCAAGCATAGGGAAACAAGTTCTTCCAAAGTTACGAATCATTCACCAAATATGGCCCGTCATTCTCCAAGTCCAAGATTCCTCCACACCTTTGAATTCCTCTGCATCCCATACCACATAGAAACTAGAAATACAAGATCTTCGCAATCTCTTGTCTTGACCAATCAAGTGTTTTGTTTTCACACGTTTTTTCAGTCTCTAACCTGTGTTCTAAAAGTTTCCATTTATGACCCACTGTGTCACCCTTGGCAACATCCAAATCTCTACATATAGTCTCTTTTCTAGACCTATGGTCCTAATTCCTAGTTGAAAGGTTCAACCTTCATCGAGTTCTGGTACCATTCCTAGTACTAACTTTGTACTTTAGTACTTTCCTTTACCCTTAATTTTCACCTTCTAATTTTCTTATAAAAAAGTATTTTCTTCAACTTTGATTGCTCATATGAGCTAGTGGGACAACCTCCAACTCAGGCGGCAAGATTGAAGTCTGCTTAAATAACCTCGCTTTCTCAGACGTAATAACTCATCTCTTTTTCAATGTTTTACTTTACTTGAGACAAGACTTACCCACTATCAGTTCAACTTGTAATCTTTATTTTCAAAAAAAACTTTTGAAAACGTATCTTTCCTTTTGTTTTTTTTTTGAAATACAACTTTCCAAAATAGTTTTCAATTTCAAAATAGAAGGTAGAACATTTTAAATTTAACTTATAGTAAAGGTCTTATTTGATTGAGTGTACTCTTTCTAAATTTGCCCAAGGTATTTATGGTTTAGGCGTTGATACCACCTTTGTAACACCCCACCTCTGCTGAATTCCCTTCTTTTTTGAGGATGTGGACCCCACCACTCGACCGAGAGGTAGTCAGTGTCACATTATTTCTATTTTTCACTCTTTCTATTTTAGTCCCAAATATTTGGGATTTCCTGAGTATCATTATTTCATGAATGTTCCTTAATAAAGTAACAAGTAATCTTAATAAAAATTTAATCTCATTAATTGAAATATAAGAAGTACAAAACCCTACTCATGCAATGATTCAGAAAAATAACATTTTAGAAACATTTAAATAAAATAATTTCATATCATTAATCCCTTCCAAAATTCAAAGATACATAGGCTTTGTGTCTATTCTACAGGAATCAATCTCAAATAACAAAATTTGGGCCAACATGCCCTACAATTAAATACAATTTTTAAACAATATATTCTAAGTAAAATAATGCCTATGTGGCTATCATGCTGTTTTTGTTTATCAGTTTCTTTAAAAGGAAGGGTGAGCATAAAGCCTCGTGGATCATTCTAAATATTTAATTAATTATTTCTACATTTAAGACATACACGTCAAACACTTTCTAACATTACGTGATTTAATCAAGTTCTTGTTTAATAGTTGTAGTTAAGATCGAAGGGGTCAACCTTGGTGTTCTTATCAAAGCTCATATCAAACAAGAAAATGGTACTCTTTTATGCTAGTTTCCAATGGATTTAGGGCCTTACCCATTATTCGAGTAATTTGAGACTTTTGCCCATGTGAACTAGAGACAAACCCATAGTTCTAATCTTAAGAACATCCACAGCAATCCCCCGTGGGACATTGCGCCAGTACGTGGTTATAATCTTAATTAATCTTTCATTAAATATAACAATCAAGAACAATAAACTGACATAATTAAATTAACCATGTGAACATAGTAACACATAACATGGGTCATGGTAGCACAAAACATATATATTTATTCATGAAAACCTAAGCATGTGAAATCTAAGCATGACATGTATGATTAATTCAAATAAAGGATGCATACTCAAGCATAATCACACATGAATATCTTATTGAAATTAAAATAATAATTTAAAACTAAAAAATAACTTCCACCTCAGTAGTTTTGCTCCTTTGAAGCTTTGTTGAATCTATTTTAGATTTTCTCAATTGTTATCGCAAAATTTGTGCTGCACTTCATTACCTTTACACCAACTAGTGTTTAGAACATCACAAGAAGAGAGAGATAAGCCAAGAGAGGGGCAGAGAGAGAGAGAGAGAGAGTAAGAATGACTTGTCAGTTCTTGCTGGAATAAAGAGAATGAGAGCACAAGGGGTGTTTATATAGAGTTTTAGTCTGTAAGAATTGTAGGTCTGGGTGTTTCAGCACATGAAACTTGCCAATTTCGTATAGGGAACTTGCACACAAGGAAAGGCGGTTAGGGTTTCGAGCCAAAACACTTTCTAATTGTTCCTCGCACACAATTTTGGGTTTTCGTTGTGCAACCGCGGTCGGGATTTTTGTTGCAAGACCGAGGTTACCACATGTAGGACCATGGTCTTGTGGTTCTCTGGTGTGTCTTGATGCAAGACCACGGTCTTCATCTTGAGGACCATGGTCTTGGGTGTGTGTTGGTGCAGCAAGACCATGGTCTCCTCTATGAGGACTGTGGTCTTGGGTTTTGGTTCGTCTCTGCACTCATTTCCTTCTGTTTTCCTTTTCATTTCTAATTTATTGTATTTCTATACATTAAAACAATTAGGAACTTGCTAATTACAAAATATAATTAAACAACTTGCTAATTCTTATGATTTCAATACAAATATCCGTGTGGAAACGTCCAATGTATTATATATATTTCCAAACTCATATTTATTGAATTTTTCAAATTGTTTCAAGGTATTACATGAGTCTACTGCGTAACCCTTTCTGTAGGCTCTGCCAGAACTGAGATGTGAATCTAGAATCTCAGTTTGACACTATGGTCTTTGGTATACCATGTAGCCTCACTATTTCCTTGACATACAATTCTCCCAATTTTTCAACTGTATCTGTATATTGGGTGGATAAGAAATGAGTTATCTTTGTGAGACGATCCACAATCACCCATACTGTGTCTTCACCCCTATGGTTTTTGGGTAGGCCGCTTACGAAATCCATTACAATATCATCCCACTTCCGTTTTAGGATCAGAAGTGGTTGCAACATCCATGAAAGTTTCCTGTGTTTGACCTTTACCTATTTAAACATTTAGAGACATACTCGGCTATATCCCTTTTTATACCTCTCCACCAATAAGTCTTCTTGAGGTTTTGGTACATCTTATCACCTCCTGGATGAATTGTGTACTTAGTCTGATGAGCTTCATCCAATATAGTTCTTCTACTCTGCCTACTCTTTGGTATGCAAACTTTGTCTCCAAGTCTCAATGCACCTTTGACATCAATTTTGAAATCAGTGTGTTTGCCTTAATTGACACCTTCCATCAGGTCCACAATCTACTCGTCATGTTTCTATTCATCTGTAATCTACTTTAAGCGATTTGGTTGGTCGACCATTGCATATAGGCATGCTTGCTTGCCATCTGAAGTTACACTCAAGTTGTAGTCATAGATGACCTGATATTTTGCCCTTTCTCCTTGTTCCTCTTATTGAACTTTCTACCGAGGGCATTGGCTACAATGTTTGCGTTCCTTGGTTGGCAGTATAGCTAGAAGTCATAGTCATTCAGGAACCCCATCCATCTCCACTGTCTCAGATTTAGTTCCTTCTAGGTATAGATGTACTTCAGGCTCTTATGATCTAAAAATAGGTCGAATCTCTCTCCATAGAGATAGTACCTCTAAATCTTTAAGGCAAACATGATAACAACTAGTTCCAAGTGATGTTTGGGGTAGTTTTGTTCATGGATTTTACTTCCGATAGACTCTAAATGCGTTTATAACATTTCGACATGACGAACGTGAAGGAAACAGGAAAGGAATGAGCTACTGTAAGGTATAACATTCCTCTACCCTAAATACATGTCGTAGATCTATAACAGGACAAATTGATAATCCCATGTCTAGGAGAAATGAGGAATGCACCACAAAGTGCGATTTCTAAGAGACCTTGTAAATACTGCGATCCTAAACATAGTAGTACATTGTACACATGAAAAACAACCTCACGTTACCATGGCAAAAAGATGAACACTTTGTTTTGGACCTTTCGTGCACCAAATCTCAACCACCCTAGTACTGTTCATATACCATGGTACTAAGAGACTATCAAACATCATGTTATAATTATTTTACACTCTACCATAGTACTAAGAGACTATACCATGTAACAATTATTTAACATAAAATCCATTAGATTAGGAGTTTGAAAGGTAGAAATATAATAAATACTAAAAAATGGTTTATAATCCTTAAAGGCTAGGGACTCCAAGGCATTTGGGCATAGAAATGAAGAGTAAAGGGAACAAAACAAAGAATCAGGTGGAAATGACTGTACCCACTCTTTAATATTATTTTTGTTTCAAATATAAAACATAACTGTGTGTTCATTTTTATAAGCTTAGAAGCATGCAAGGAATGATGCGTTAATTATTGTATGTTTGTGTCCTTGTGATACTTTTGATAGTATGCTACATGTTTCTATTATTAATACTATTCTAAGAATATGCCATCCATGCTATTTATTGAATAACGTGATTTGTGTGACTTGGTACATAATAATTTGTTAACGTGTTTAGTGGATACATGTAATGCAATGATGAGATAAATTATACATACTAGTGGCCACTAAATAAAGACAGTTAAGAGTCTAACCATGTATAGGGTCGATGATACAAATACTATGGCAGTAGTCTGGTGTCATCATGGGTATTTCCCCACCCTAGGCGGGTGTGCATGCTACTATGGCACTAGTTTAGAGGGGACTGAGGATCGAGTGAGACCTCACTTCTAAGACTGTGTCATGATGAGGAATTGGCTTTCGGGGTATTACTTCCAAGAGTTCGGGCACAAGGGATTATTGAGGAGATTCCTTTCGGTCTTAACGTTAACCTAAATAATTAAAGTGTTTTGAAACGCTTAATGATTTATAAGTGTTTGCATATTTTATGTTCATGACTTTAATGATGTTTGAGCTTACCCCACTAATCTATTTTTTAGGCAATCTGTAATATCCTGAAAAATCTTGTACTTAATGTAATGAGAAATTCAATATCAGTTTGATGAAATTTGGGTAAGAAATAAAATTGGGTCCATTTCAGGGGCAAATTTAGCAGGTCAAAAATCCTCCTTTAGTAACCCTTAAGACCTCAGAATAACCTAAAATTTCATGAAATGACATGAACTAATCAACTAGACAATATATCCAAAAATCAGCCCAATTGGCCAAGCATTGGGTTTTTATTTGCCTAATATCCTTCAGTGGAGTCTAAATTAAGAAAGTAAATAAAATGAAGATCGCCTAGTCAAAAAAATGGTTTGGAAATATGTATTCGTCTATTATGAACACAAAAATATAGGTTAAAGTGTAACACCCTGCCTCCCAAGTCTCATCTTCCACGTCATCTGACGGTTCAACTTTCTTTGATCAAAAATCTCGGGATGCCTGGGAGACGGGCCCGTGCTACATTTTCTTTTTCTTAGACCCAAATGCATTAGGGTTCCTGTGTACATTAGTCTATGTACCAAATGACATCATGGTAAATAAAATTCTTCATTTATTCATTTGAAAATTCCGAGTACAATAATCCATTACAGCGAAAAATAAATTCAAAGCTGAAATACATGATTTAGTTTGGGCCGATACGGCCTACATTGAAAAAAATAAAACTTTCAATAGATATATCTCCTCGCAATTTGATTAATTCCCTGTGATGTGAAAAATAGGGGGTGAGCTAAAAACCCTAGTAAATCATTCCATCTATTTAATCCATTATTTCAACTAGACAATGCAAGCAAATCAAACACTTTCAGAGATTCGATTCAACCAATATATTAATTCGATCGTAATTTAGACCGAACGGGAATACCCTCTATGCTCCAGATCTAAGAAGAGAGATCAATTCTGAAACTCAAACCCATTCTAGTGCGATCATTCTTGAAACCCGTTCCATGCTGGTGTCAGTATTGACAGCCAGTTCCAATTCTATATGGAACATAGAAAGTCCCCCACACCGGTACGTGGTTGAAATCTCATTTAATCTGACTTTTGTGTGCAAGAGCTTAGCAAATAAATATTTCAACAGTAATTAAACATACCAACAATATAACATGATAAATCAACAGAAGCATAGATTTTTGATTTCTGATGTAGAAGATCGTACGAGATGCAACTACAGATCATACTCTCTCAAACAGGAAAAATGATTTTTGATTTCTAATGTAGAAGATTGTACAAGACGCAACTACAGAGCATACTCTCTTGGTCATGCAACATGATAATTGAATGACATAAATGCAAAGAACAAGAATAAGAACATAAAAGAATCAAGCTAACCAAACA